>JAOVYX010009813.1:0-34229 GCA_035668315.1 Drosera spatulata | reverse complement strand
ATTTTCTCTCTTAAAGCTGGATTTTCCTACGACAAGCTGGGGCACAGCTACATATTGTGCATTTCATATCTGCATATATGAGCGTATACAGATGCGGAACTCTATGTACTAGAGGCGAATAGAGCTTCGCATGTTCTAAATAGTAAATATAATTGAAATTTGTCTCTCAAAAATCACAAGATGTGTATGTATATAATGTGCGTCATGTAGCGAAATTAAGGCAATCTAAATAAATGAACAGTAGCTTGTTATCTTCATCACTGGCATCTTTTTCAATGGGAAGCTAGTGCCTACATATCAAGTTAACCCATGTGACACACATCTAAACTCTTTACTCAATTAGCCGTCGATAGATCAAGTTATTAACCTTCTGTGCCTAGTGTCAATAAGTGAATTAAGTGTAGTTTTCGATGGCTGATAAATGATAACTGTCAGACACTTACCCACACTTTGAGGTGTTGGTTTTCCACAGGTGACTTACAACTATGACTTTTTGCTTCTTTGTGGTTCAGATCAAGATCAAGGTCCAGATCGAGGTCAAGATCTAGGTCTTTATCTCCAGTCAAACCTATCAGGTCCAGGTCGAGATCCTTATCCAAATCACGTTCTAGATCGGCATCTCCTCGTTAGGTAAGCTGAATAAGTAGTAATGACTGAAGTGTTCAGTTGCATGACACTAAATAATAATGCTGAATGGAATTGGATTTTCTACAAGTCTACTTCGAGGGATGATCACAACATATCAAGCTTTCTCGAATCACTTGAGATGGACTTGAACATGCATTTTTAAGTTTGACCCCCTGCGCCAAAGAAACAAACGAACCACATCATTGTAGTGGTTGTTGGTTTCATCAGCTGAAATAGTGTGAACATGTGAACGCCAATGGTGAATGAATAGCGTTTTTTGTTCTACTGTTGTGTGTTCGTGGGTGTTCTCAGTTATTATGCTTGAAGGAGTTAGAAGCGTGTTACCTGTCTTTAGCTGGAGGCTATATTTATGACCTCGAAAGTCTCTTGTTATAACCTTACAAGAGCTGTTTGTTCCCTTGTCTTGAATTGAGATCTTGTGCATCTTGCATCCTTTCCGTAACTGCATCCTACAAATTTCTTTTGTTGTTGTGATTTAGGTGTGATCGATCTCGGGTTTCAACCATGGTGCAGCCGGTCACCAATGCAAGGATAGGAGTTTCCAATGGGCCAGTTAGATGAAGGGTAGTTTCTGTCTGCTGAATGTTTGGAAGACTTTTGAGTCCTGTGGATTTGTCTAGAGAACGAACCTGTTATCATGTTGCGGTTATTTCTTGATGTTTTTAACATTATTCTGGTCTTTGTAACATGTTTTCGCTACTAGTTTATTGTATGCTTTGTAAACTTTGCGTCCTAATATCAACCAAAAAAAAACAAACAAACTTTGCGTCCTAAATTGTGTTATGGATGCTCTGGCGGGAATGATGAATATGCTAATCTTGCAGAAGTGACTGTTAATTTGATGTTTTGTGCTCAATTCTCGCCTTACCTCATAGATTTGCACTGTGTGATTGGCTAGTGTGAGATAGTTGTATTCATGACCGGATGCAAAGATTTAAGCTGGGTTTACTTTCCGGTGGTATCTGAGAGATACTACAACTTAAATCTATGCAGTAGAGATCTCGAAACTGCAGTAAGCTGGGGTTGGGAGCTTGTTTGATACTGCTTAATTGCTTTATGGGCCGAACTTGAACAAAATATAATCCTTCTATTGTTTGGTAAGAACTCGATAAAGACGATCATGCACAAACAAAATGGCAGTTTGGACATTTTCTGCTTAGGATGATCTCGCCATACACGAGCAAAATCGATAGATAGTTTGACCATTGGATGAGATCCAACTGCCAGCATTCCCTCTCATAAGCAAAGAAATGGCAGTTTCAGTCGGTTTCACTTCGTCGTTAAACAACACCCTTTCACATCTCCTTTTCCTCAAACTCACAAAACTAGATCTTTCTACTCAAAGCCCACTCTTTTCTGCAATCCGGCATCGACCCAGAAGAAACCTACACCTCCAATGCTGTCACTCACCAAAACCCGGTGGTGTTTCTGGTGAGTGAAGTTCTTTGTCACATTTCATCGAACACCTTGCGAGTGCATCTTGTAATTGGTTACATTCTCCATGATCAAACCTATGCTTCTTTAGGTGCCCTTTCGTTACAGGACATTGGGCTCAGTGTCCAAGAAATCGAAGTTATTTTAGCTAAGAACCCTGATGTGGCATTGGAGTGCGTCAAGTCTCATATTGAGCTGTTTCGTTCGGTTGGGTTAGATGGAGTTGTGCTATCGAGGCTGATTTCGAGCGTCCGTATGTGCTGACAGCGAGTGAGGTTGACGTCGTGGTTCGCTTTATACGTGATGATCTGAGAAATGAGATGGAGCCGAGGAAGGTCCAGCATCTTCTGCTTTGGAATGACCCGGGATCGAGGAAGGTGAGGCTGCTGGTCGAGCTTGGTGTTCCTGAGGAAAGGATTGTATTATGTGTTACACAATGCTCATTCAAGTAAAGCCATATGCCGCAAGTCCGCTAAAGATATCAAGAGATTGGTTGAGTTTTTGGATAGTTATGGTGGCGTTGCGCTTATCCTCAAGCGCCGTGCTACTTTAAACTATGATTTGGATACTCAGCTGTTTCCGAGAGTTAAGTTTCTCGAGGATCTAAGCGGGGGAGTCGAGGATTCCGTAAGAGTTATTCTATGTAGGATGCCCACGATCTTATCCTACAGCGTGGAGCATATGGAAGAGCTTGTTTGTTTTTTGAGATCATTCGCTGGATTGACTGACCACGAGATCTTCAAGTTCCTTAGCGTTTACCCTAACATAGTGAGTGGAAGCAAGGAGAGAAAACTGGGGCCTAGGATTGAATTTCTCAAGCAATGCGGCTTTTTTTCGTATGACATTTCTCGATTTTTAATCAAATCCCCGTTGTTTCTCGGTCTCTCATTTGAAAAGAACCTTGCCCCCAAGCTGGCCCTGTTGGTGAAGGCTGGCTACCCTTATTGAACAAAGGAAATCCCATGGCAATGGGAGCTGCGACTAGAACAAGCAGTCCAAATTTGCAGAAGGTGATTGGACTATTCTTGAACTATGGTTTCAGCCTCGAAGATATAATGGCGATGAGTAGGAAGCAACCTCAGATACTGCAGTACAATGTGGCCTCGCTGGAGAACAAGATGGACCATTTGACTAAAGAGATGGGAAGAGACGTGCAAGAGGTGTTGTCCTTCCCTGCATTCCTCGGGTACAACCTCGATAATAGGATCTAACAGCCGTACGAGACGATGAAGAATGTTCCTGGGAAAGAAGAGTGGTCTATCAACAGGTTATTATCTGCAGCACCTGAGGATTTTTCCAAGACTAAGAACACATGTGCTCAAGAAAAAAACTCTTCGGATGACATGATTGCTGTGTCGAAGTGACCATCTAAAAGAAGATATACTCACGAAGAGCTATTGCCTTGTCCCGAACTTGGTTGTAGAAAATGCTTTTCCCACCATATCTTATCGGCTCTCGCTTCATGTTGCAGATTGGTGAGTTGCTTTGTCTTTGATATTCCTCGTAGACAATGCTCTTGGTATATAAAATGCTCTTCCCACCCTCTTAACAAGCAAAACAAAGCAACATGTGTGCAGAGAGCGATATCTTTTGTGTCACCTATCTGTTCTAATCGTTTCTCCTAATCTCATATGCCTCAGAACTAGCCAACCAAAATATGTAGAAACCCCCAAAACCCTGGTTCGGAATTTTTGCCTGATTTGAGATCATAACTTTGTGCCAGATCTGATGATGTGATTTATTGATAACAGGTCCGGTATGAGACTTAGGAAAAAGCTTGTACAGCAGCGCCCTCGTGTAACAGGGTAATTCGTTTGCCAAGTTCCACCTGATACTCCACCAGGGAAACCTGAAACTTCTGATGTGAATTCAAACGGCCGCCAGCGGGGAGGATTCTGACAGTGTAACAGTAGAGTATGCAGACACAAACAAGTACAAGGCTTTGTTTTCTCTCCTACTTGTTCATTTGCGTTAACCGGAACAAAACAAACTCAGGAATCACTACTAGCTAACGAGTCTTTCATTCGTTCGTATCTTTGAATGATAATATTAGGATGTCCAGACCCTAGATTGTAAACTGTATGGCAAAAATGAGCTTGAGGTATTGCATTAAGATTTCGCTGTCATAGTTTATTTTTAAAGCAATACTGGTCACTGAAATGCTGATAAAAGCTGCATTTGATCGGTTTGGTTATTTTCCTCCAAGTTCTTGAGCTTGCCACAGCCTTAAGCCTTAACTATGAGGTACTGAAGTATTTTCAAGTATTACGACGTGCACTGGGTGCCAGTAGAACCATGCAGTTCTTATGTGTCCAAATAACATCTTACTGAAGTAATAGTCCTCACGGCGAGCTCTCTTCTCCTCAGCTTTCGCTGTCTTCCGCTCCGTCTTCTCTTTCACCTTTCCTGGCTTCTTCTGCTTCTTCCACATCCTTCCGTTTTACTTGATGGAGATGAACGGGAGATTGTATTGTTTCCTAGATTTTGGTTTTGATAAATTTCATCGTATTTTAACACTCTAAGATTTCGTTTTGATAAGTTAAGTTTATTGAAGATGCTTTTAAATTAAATCTATAAAATTACAACACATCAACAAACATGAACGTTGCTATCAATCATGGGTGTTTTGTGAATTTTTTGAATCCTATAAAATAAAAAAAAGTCATTATTGATGCTATGGTAAAGATTAATATAGTTGTTTTTGATGTCAAATATAGAATCAAATATAATTCAATTCTATTTTGATATTAGTTTTATGTCATGGCTGCAATCGTATTTTTGTGATTTGCTTTCAAAATAAAGATATTACATTAGATATAACTCATAGTTGGACTTATTCTACGTGGTGCTATAGATTATAATTTATAATGATATTGCAAAGAACAGGGCTCTAATCTTGAACCAAAACTGGTGCTAATATAAAATTGGGTTAAAGATGATTTTATATTTAGTACAAAGATATATGTACCTATCATTATCATATCATCAATAATAACGTTTTTTTTAATTTCTCGCTTACAAAGAATTTTGAAGGCTATGAAATTACTTTCTTAATAAAGAAATAGGTAAACCAAAATGTACTTTAAAAAATTAGTTGAATATAAGGACAAAAAGTTAAATGAAAAAATAGTTGGGTTTACTTTTGAAAAGTTAAAGATGTGTTCGAAACTTTGATGATAAAGATTTTAGAGAATGACATCGATACTTAAGTTATGCTTTGATCAATTAAAACAGATAAGATCAAGGGAAATTTTGTGCAAAGTGAAACATTTTGGGTGTAAAATACAACCAAACAGTGGACTGATGGTCATGAGTATACTTTAATACTGTACCGTGACGATGGTATAATTGATGCTAAAAGCTAAACCGTGAGTTAAAAAAGATATCTAGCAGCTGAACCGTGAGTATATCTAGCTGCGATAACAACACCTACTTTAGTACAAGGTAACGAAAAGTGAATATACTTAGTAGCCTGTGTTCAAGCGTTCAAGAAACACCATTAATTCTAGCAGCTGAACCCAACAAAGCATCAGACACTGGCAACAGGAATGCTGGAGTTGTTGCAAGAAGGGATGATGTGACCAAACATATTAGTACCGTTTTCATTATGAAATATGAGAAAACGAATTCCTACTACACCCTACAAACTCTGAATCAGAATTCCGAGTATACACAAAAACCTTAAAATTTCTTCTCTCTTCCGTCCACGAACAATGCCAATAGAACATCACAGCATCATAAAAAATTTCCTGAGTTTAGCCAGTCTATATGTGTGTTCGTCAACTTGGGTTTTCGTTTTCTTTGACGATTCTTCTTCGTAGACTTGTGCGTAGACCAGCGGCCTAGACTCTGTGTGGAACCCTTCCTCTTTTGAGGATCCGTAGCCAGCTTTATCCCACTCTTCTTGAGAACTTTTTCTATTTCAAGCGTTTCATCTGGGAGTTCAATGCTCCTGAACAGCTTCTTGATATCATCGTCAACATTTATGTTCATGAAGCGTTGCTCATTAGCGTAAGCAAGCTCATCGGGTGAATTGAACTTCGATAGCAACCAGACCTTGCCCTCATGTCTCAGAGCCTGTAGGGAGATTGAAGATCGGGAGTTAGGAAGCACATTGTATACATAAATAAACATATATTGCCCTGAAAACCACCGGTCATGAGGAGATAATTGCAACGCCATCAGCTGGAGTCTGGACTACAAACAATATAACCAAGGTTTTGATGCAGTAGACCTCTAGACTTGATCAAACATGACTCAAGTTACATGATTTCAAAAACTGTCCTCTCCATTTAATCTGAACAGAGTAAGACACGGAAAGTGTAGTGCCGCATTTCAAGCCAAAAGAGGATTTGTACGAGGAGAATGCTTAATATACAGGTAATAATCATCACCCAAATAATACTCATAGATCAAACGAGTCACAGCATCGACTTAAAAATGAGGTCATTTGTTTCAAAGAGTTTATTCGCTTTACCTGCAAGTCCTCCATCACGTTTGGATATGCATCCTTCAGATCGAGGACACTTATTCCATCCAAGGACTTCTGTATCAGTGTAAGCAGTTCATTCTTACCCTTTACAGCATGTTTCGGCTGCAGAAAATATACTTGTTTGATCAGTTGTGAGGATCACCAATAATTCTATGGATGTTGATTACAAAACCTGAGTGGTTTCATCTAATAAGCTCATCAAGCCAAAGGAAAATCCCACCTTATAAGAGAAGCATCTCCCGTCATAGTTCACTTTTGGATTGTTCAGCAAACTCTCGAAGACAGCTTTGTTGGTGTTGAGATCAATATAAGATGTTTGGTTTATTTGCTCCAGTGACAAAGCTTGTCGTCTCTGGATCAAGGCAAGGCATTACTCACACAGAGTGCCAGTTTGAGTTATGTGAGCAAAGAAAAAACCAAAGAGAGCATACAGCAGCAAATTACTATATTCACCTGTCAACCCAATCAGGGCAACAATCTATAAATACGATAGCCGATAGGTATAATTAGTATTAATCAGAGTCCTATATTTTTTAGGACCGATATTGTGAAATAAAAATATGCTAAAGACTACTACCAAAATCTTGAGCTTTTGATAAATACTATTATAGGACGAGTTTCCCTATTGTGGTATCAAAACAGCTGTGGTTACAAGTCACGAAACTGATTCTTGATATCAAATATCTCCAGTTAAAAAGCAGGGCAAAGATCAACGTTTTACCACAAAGAGTATTTGTGGGGGATGGGATGAGATACAATATCTTGGTCTAAAAAATCGTAGTTTAAATTTTGGTATTTTGATCCTTGCATAACCAATAAAACCTATTGCAGCCTACGTATAAGAAAGCGGCATACACTCATTTTACCTCCATAAGCAAGTCGATAACATGCTTGATCTGAGCCCCAACCGGAGCTTTCCTGATGTTATGGATGAGCATAAGCCTCTCGATGTCCTGCGAGAACTTAATCCCAGGCACCACAGGAGATGGAGTCGACACTGCACTCACTGGAGCATTAGGCTTCTGCATACTTGATACTACGCTTGTTTTGCAGCAAAACACAAAACATACTCCGGTTCAGTAAGAATAATCACCATTGAAGTTCGTATTATTGTTACAGATCAAGATTCCAAAAAATTCTTTGTTTATCAACACTCCCGAACGGAGATTCTATTTCCTCACAAATCAAGATTCCACAAGATCAATTCGACACCAAATACCCGAAAGCTGGCCATTAGGGCTAGCACGAATAAACCCACATCGTAATTCACAACAACTGAACTTTACTCAATTTGGAATCAAAATAAGAACTTCTTGAGATGAAAACTGGCCATTAGGACTAGCACTAATAAACCAAATCGCGATTCACAACGACTAAATACCATAACACATTTTGGAACCAAAAACTTTGTGATGAAACTTTCGATTATCAAAAATATTGTGTTACAGAAAAGATATTGGCTACATCATCATCCCAAACGGTTAGGGTTGGGGATCAAAGAGGCTCACCAAGAGTTAGACTATACTGTGCTTGTTTTCTGGAAGATGGGAAGAGGTCGGTGACGGACGAAGGAGAAGGGCAAAGGGAAAGGTATGTTGTGAGAGCGAATTTGGCTCTTTGGAGGTTGGTCTTGTGTTATATTTATAGGGATGGTAAACTTGTTAGATAAGAAAGAAAAAAAATATTTTATAAGAATGTTTAAGGATAGTTATTTAAAAATATCTAAGCTAATTTCAACTTTCAATTCTGTAACCAAAAAATTTCCATATTACAATACCCATCTATAATTTCGTTTTCTTCTTTGATACCACGTTCCATCGAACCTAATTTCACTGCTCATCTGGAAAATATACAAATTCATTACTCTAAACCAAATCTTTCCATTTAAAAAACAAAAAATCTCATTATCAAAAGTTGAAATCCATTAGCCTCCTCTCTTCCTTCTTCTATCATCTTCAATTCTTCTTCCTCAAGATTTAATGCCCCTTCATCATCTTTACCATTATATCCAAACTTAATCACCTTATCCTCAAATCATTCTCCCAACACATGAAAAATCGTAATTTTGCTCTTCAAGATTGTGTGCCCAAGAAAAAATGCCAAAGAGCTATCAAAATATATATTTATATCGAAAATAGATGTATGCGGTAAAAAACAACGTTATATTGGTAATTTTATACTCTAAGTCGAAATGTGTACAATCAAACTTTTAGTATATTTTATAACTAAAAATTTAATTGTATACATTCAATAAGTTACCGTATGAATTTTTTCAAGTTACATATAAATTTCTTAAAATACTGTTTACAATAGCCAATACACTATAAGACAGCACCAATGGCGCATTGTATTTATAAATCTTATATAAACAAAAAAAAATTCTTTATGTAAATTATATGTATATTTTTAAAAGTTCTAATAATTTTATTTTCTTCGGTTCAACACTCGGGTTTGACCGGTTCAAACCGGGTTTGACCGTATGGATTGCATCTCCTAACTGAAGATAGTAATCCTAACTGCTTCATTTCCAATTGCTGAAACTCAATCTGCCATCGATGATTATAGGAAAAACAATATATCTTTAAAAATGAGAAGATCGAATCCTCAAATGTGAAGAAAAACAAGCCCTGATATCATGATAATCTTGATGGAAAAACTTAGGGGTTTTTGATATCGTTGTTCAAAATGATAAAAAGCAAAAGCGGTAACAGAAATAGAAAACCGATAACGTAAACCAAAAAACACTTTACAAAATAAAATATATTTTTTCACAAAGGGAATCTTAAATGTACTCAAATGAAATAGAAAATAGAAACTAAAAATTATTTTTTCTGATTTTCAGTTTTCTTTTTTTGTCTCATCCGTTAGAGAAACATAAATCAATACCAAACACTTCTATTTCATCAGGTAGTGAAATGAAAATAGAAAATTAAAAATAACAACGATACCAAACAACCCCTAATCACGATCAAAAACTCCATTAACGAAGCTCGAAGAGAGAAGATGAGTATTATTAGAGAGAGAGAAAAGAGGAGAGAGTGAGAGAAGAGAGAAAATATCTCAACAACCCCAAATGTAATTCACTAAGAGTCTTGTTGATTTCGTTTTTGTTTCTGATTGTTTGTTTTCATTTTACTGTTTGATGAAGCAGAAATGTTTGATTTTGATTCTTGTTTCTGAAATGGATGAATTATAAACAAAACTAAAAAAAATAATTTTCTATTTATGTTTTTCGTTTTAACTAAGTATAATATTCAAGATAACCTATACATAAAATCATTTAATTTTTTAAGTGATTTTGTTTTTCATTACTGTTTTGCTGTTTTCACAATTTAATGAAGCAATACCAAACAGCCCCTAAATAATACAAACTGGAATACAAAAGCTATTTATAGGAACCATGTGCTAAGGCTACCCATGAAACGGAATTGGCTTAGTGATAAGCCACACTTTACTTATAACCCTAAGGTCAAGATAAAGCAACGTACATCACTTTAAGTAATGGATAACCATTCACACTTATTACTACATGGCAACATACTATACTATACGAAGTATATGTATTAATTCTACTATGCACAATGCCTTCATCGCTTTATTCTTCTTTTAACTTGAGATTGATACGATTCGAATGTATGAGTACAAGAACAGATTATTATGAATATAACTTTAAAAAGAGTTGGATTATATTGGGATGGCAGGATATCGGATAAACTAATTTTGACTCATCAATTGTGGACCAATCAGATCCATTTTTTATACTCATCCTACATTCATAACGAGTCGGATTTAATAACTACTAACATCTAAATGATCTTTGACATGCTATTTAAAAAAAAAAATAGTTTTGTCCCCAAATCATGGACTCATTCATACATACAAAACAAACAACAATCACACAGATACTCCCGAGGAGAGGGCGATACAACCATTATAATGATCTATAAACGATATTTTTCAAATGTACAGTCGATTGGCCCAAAACTTGACCGTGGATGCTATTACCACCATATCCAGCATGATACATGACACTTGGTCAGACTGGACACCAGTTCACTATTCGCATGCCTAAAGAAACAAACTTGAAGAACTGGCCGACTTCTCCCAAAAACCTAAAGAGGAAGAGACCCGTCATCAATTTGCGACAAAAAGAGATCCTCCGACATTCTTGTCTCACATAATTTAGTCTTAAGTCACTGCTACCATTTAACTAATTCATCGGCCGCCGAAGATGGAAAAAGAAGCTATTTCTTCCAAGTTCATGGCATGCATCAGGTGCCACCATAACATTACAGCTAGTTCAAATGAGAATCAATTACCATCATCATGCTCCATTTGTTGAATATGGCTTTAAAAACTAAAAGAAGATCTGGACAAAACAGCTTTTGCAGGAGCCCTCATGTTGTTGCTATAAACATCATATGTATCAGGAACCAACAGCTTGTACGGCTCAATGAACTTGTGCATGAATTCGGATTCCTTTTTCGAGACAGCTGCATAAATGTTGTGACTCTCCTTGATCAACTTCTTGTCTTTCAGAACCTGCAAAACTGCAATCCTAGGTCGAACTCTCCTCTCCATACTAAACATCAACAGCACCGGATGTGCTGCTAAGAACCTGGAATCAGATCCAAGCTCCTCCTTGAAGAAATGCAGACCCCTCTTGATCTTGGCATCAGATACCGTGAAGACAATCGGATTACCTCTAGCCATGATCATGATATCATTCTCATCCCACCCATAGCTCTTAAAAATCCCAAACTTGGACTCCAATTTCTCATCGCTAACCGATTGAAGGGCAAAGATCCCAAACACGAACATCACCGAATCTCCATCAAATCCCAACATACTTTCCACCCTATTAACCACCGTACGTTCAAGCCACGACGTAACGCAACAGAATACACGTGGGCTCAACACCATCAACTTTCCGATTCTTTCATCGTTCATTCCACGAGACCTCAACAGTTGAATATTCTGTTCGAGATATTTACGATGCCCAAGCACACTAACCGATCCCTTAATAACCTTGGCAACATTCTCATCACTACCTAAAATCGACCTTATCGTCTTAATCGCGGGCAGAATCGCCGACCTCAACCCGCTCCACATAATCCCTACCTTCAGCGCCCTGATCTTCACCAGCTAAGGGTTGGTTAACCCTAGTTACCTCAGAACCCTAATTTTTGGAGGAAGGGTTTTAACGGCATTCATCGACAGAATTCGAGGACAAGATGCAACGATTTCCTTGATCTGTGCGTCGTCCAATCCGTTTCTTTTCAGCATTTCGAGCACGGAATCGGGATTTGCGTTGGATTTGAAGCACCGAAGCTTCCTCGCCGCCGAGATCGCTTCGTCTCTCGAAAACCCTAATGATTTTATCAAATATTCGACACATAAATGGGATGATGATGATGAAGATGATGGTTTTGATCGAAGAGGGGATGATGAATAGTACCGAATCGAGTTCAAGATTCCATGGAGAGCAAGGATGCGCCTGCCGCCATGGCCGAAAAGTTTCAGCATTTTGCGTGTGGCATTTTAATGTTTCACTCCTGTCACTCCTATCACTCCTATCATATCCGTCCTTTCAATACAGATATGTATTCGTGTGAACAAACTTTGATCGGAATAATGAGTCAATTAAATATTTTTTAAATTATATTTAATATTTTGATTTGATATGAAATTTTATGTGAGAGTTGAATTGATTAATATATTATATTTTTCTTTTATGATGATAGGAATTAATGTGAAAGTATATGAGAGAAATTAGTGGGGTGTAATGAGATAGTGTGTTTAATATAATATAAATTTAATTTTAAATATGAAAATAAAATAAGGGTTGAATATATTTTGAAACGATAAAAAAAACGTTGCATTTAATATAAAACGAAGGGAGTATTATTTTTTACATAAACTATCATTAACCATTAATCATAATTTGAATCATGTAGTTCAAACCTTAGCAAGTGATGTGATTTTGGTACATTGTTTATATAATAGACAAAATATGCGTCGACTAATGTAAAAAATTAAAGTGTTGTATCTTTATGAGGACGGAGGGAATATATGATCATAAATAGATGCTCAGGTTTTAATTTCTATTAGCTATTGCTTCTATTTCATAAAAAGCATAATATATTTAAAAATGATATTGTTGAACATGTATTTTAATTTTTAATAAGTTTCGTTTTTATTTAAAACACTAAGCAATCATCCTGCCACCTCCACTGATGAAAATCTGTAATCTATATTATAACTTAAGTTTCACAACAAACTTGTGTAAATTAATGTTTAATCGTATTCTCATCAGTGTCAAAATTTATCTCAATAAACTTAATTAGTCTAACATTGCATTCTCAAGGAAACGGAAGGAGTACAAGATGTCGTAATTTAACCAGAGAATGGAATTTGTGAAAATTCTTTTTCATTTATTAAATGTTTATGATATATTTTGGTATTGGTTTTGTGTTTTCATTTCATTAACTGATAAAATAAAAGTATTTATTTTTTATTTCGGTTTTGTGATACAAATGAAACAGGAAAAAAAAACCAGAAAAATGGTTTTCAATTTATACTTGTTGTTTCATTTTTCAAGATTCTCTTTAGAAAAAGTCATTTTAGGTTTTCTTCAAAAAAATCATTTTAGGATTTTTTTCATATAAATCTCCCAAATCTTCTTTAATTCCAAATAAATCCCTCACAACTTTATAATGCCAATCTAATCCTTATTCTATGGACAAACTAGTTCATCAGTCTACTTTGACGTTAAAACTAATGGAGGATTCAATATAATCCTCACCCAAAAATTATTAACGATGCAAATAAACCCTAGAAAAAAAAAAAAACGTCTTTTGAGTTTCTCTTTTGCAGCTATGGAGGATCATAGAGAGCGAAGTCACTTCGACCCGGACTACAGGTATCCAATGATCGAACCAGATTTTGGTATTCAATGGTCGATCTTTGTTGTGGGTTTTCATTATTTAAACATCCCAGTGACAATGATTTGTATTGTTACTGAATTCTTTCAATTTTTACCACATGCAGTAGTTCGCAAATTCGCTGATACCCTTGCATATAACGTCATAGATAGCCAAGAACACATATTTTGGTGTAGTCTAATGCATATCTCTTTACGGTTTTGTCATCCTGAACTTATTGGTATAGTGGACTCAGTTCATTCTAGTTTGTCTGTTACACACTGCATACCAGATCAAAACTCCCGGTCCAGATATGTTGCACTCCAAACATTCTCAGATGTTGAAGTCGATTTCCTGGGAAATGCAATTACTCGCACAATTATAATTGTTTGATTCACGAAGTGAAAAAATTCAACATGTAGAACAGGGATTCACCGGCAGGGATTGATTCCAAAGATTGAGACTAGCTTGTTGTTACTCACTTTCGAAACTGGTGTACTCATCTGAGTGCCAAGATGCTATGTTTCCTTTCGATAATCAACATTTTTCTTCATGTCCTGTCTTATTGTGTTCTACGGAGTTGAGTTCATTGTTTTCTCGTCTTATTTATGTTTAATCTTCAAGTTACCATTACAGTAAGATAAGACATAGGCAAGCAGTGGCATGCAACTTTTGTATATCAATCGAAAAATTAGATGGATGGACTATTATGTCTATGGTGCAAAAATTATGGACTTAATTGATATTTTATAAAATTGTTGAAATGAATCCAAATTCCGTTACTTTTAATCTTCGAAGTTGACGGATGAACTACTTTATCGATAGAATAAGTACTTTAATTTGGTTGGTATAATGAATATTTGGGAGATTTATTTGGAATTTAAGAAGATTTAGGGGATTTATATGGCAAAAATATTTTATTATGTAGAGTGATTTTGGTTTCGCAACTCTTTTTTTTTTTCTGTTATTGATTTTGGTTTTTAAAATTTTAAATAGTAATACTAAAGTGCCCCTTTTTTACCCAGACGGTAACCAAAGAAAATCAACCCAATTTATCGGACATTAGCCAAGAAACCTAATCCCAACCCAAAAAAATCTATCAACATTATACACTTTATCACAAATGTTATCTTTTCTTCTCGTCCAAAAGTGTATTATCTTCGCAATCATGTCATTACATGATTGTATAACACTTTTAAGGACCTGCATTTTCCTAAGCAATTGAAATAAGGATTAGTTTTAGAAAAAAGCACAAGATTGGAGAGTTGATGAAGCACCATGCACTTTTGTTTGATTGATGGGGTCCTTCAACTTTTCCCCTCATTTGAAATGAATGGCTCAATTTTAATCTTTAGAAAGGCCAAAACAAATTTCGCGTATCAGTCTTCAGCCATGCTAGCTTCTGAGCTCAACGGGTGCACTCTTTGATGAACTCCAAAAAGTGTTTTTGAATTGAACCATGAAATTCACTGCGTCCGCTAACTCCATTATCAGTCTTTCAGCTTTGTAAATCAAACATCATCTCAAGCATCAGTGACTGTTGTTTATCCTTCCGTTAAGAGTATCCATATACGCCAATATTTTCTAATGCATTTAGGAAATATTGAACTCCTGATCACATGTTAAGTAAAGAGTTATTTATCATTGAGTCTATCCCTCTTAATGAAGCGATATATAAACTCAATATCTAGGAGCTCACTCTATTCATGTACAGGCATATCGTTGATTATGCACGAAGGAGAAGTTATTTGGTGATCAATGGGATGCACACTACTAGATGAGATACTCTGTTGGTGCAGAGCTTGCAGCATTCTTCAGCGGACTTGCTATTCTTTGGTAACACTACTGTGTCTTATTCAGTTCAATTGCACCAGCAAATACCAATTAACCTGCATCACGTATGATTGATCAACTTTTACAGAAGGCTGAATTGCAATCTAGCCGTATCACTTCACATCGAATTATTTACGAGCATAATGGAGGATCCTGGCCCATGACCAAAGTGCAGTAGCTGCCAGTCAAAACTAAAAGGAGCAAGACTCTAGCGACAAATGATTACGGCTGTTCCGTGATCCTCTCGACTAACTCTGTTTGTTCAGAGAATTTGTCATGTAACGCTAGGGACTATTTTGATGTCGAGTCTTAAGACATGACCAAGCCTCGAATCTATGATCACGTCACCCTTGTCATAAGATGAGTCTGCCTAACGAATTAGGCTGACGCTTTTTTACACCAAACTCCAACTTGCCTGTCTATAAACTTCCCTTCGCCCTCTCCCAAATCAATCAACACTTTCTTCCTTTCCCTCCATCTCTTCTTACAGTCCCTCAACAAATGTCTCAGTTCCTCACAAGATCTCCAAAACACTGTGCCAAGAAAGGATTCTCACTTGACCTCAACCTCAACAAGAAACTCATCTACTCAATCTCAACCTTCATCCTCTCAATCCTCAGCTTCATTTTCCTCCTCTGGCTCATTCTCCACCCTGCAAAGCCGCAGTTCTCTCTCAAAGAAGCAAACATCTATCAGCTCAACTTCACCGCGCCATACCTCCTGAACTCCTCCATTCAAGTCACCTTTGAGACGAACAACCCGAACCAAAAAGTGGGTGTCTATTATGATCAGCTTCAGACATATGCATTCTACAAGGGTCAGCAGATAACTCTTGATACTAATATCCCTTCATTCTACCAAGGACTTCAAGAAAGTAACTTGATATCAGCTTCCCTAATAGGGGACGGTGTCCCTGTTGCCTCATCCATCGGATATAACGTTGGACGTGATCAGGTTGCCGGGAATCTGGTTCTGTCTTTGAAGGTTGACGGTCAGGTCAGGTGGAGGATCGGGACGTGGGTTTCTGGTCGGTATCGGATTGATGTTAACTGTATTGCTGTTCTGCCGTTCGGTGGTCAGGTGAATCCTGCAAGTGCTGTTAGTACTAATAAGCACAAGACTCAGTGCTCTACTACCATGTGAAAATTATTCGGTTTGGTTTCTGTATGTGGTTTTATGTTTGAAGATTAACTATAGAAGATTACTGAATCATGAATAACTGGAATAACGGGAATACCTGGTTGTTGTTTGGTTGTTGTACCGAATCATGAATTTTGTAGCTAGTAATTATGTGCATCTGTGTGAATAATAGAGGGTTTTCAACTTTATCAGCTTTCGTGGGAGATATTCTAGTATGATACTGAACTTTGATTGATTCCACATGAATGAATATGATATCCTTGTTAGAAGCTCAACCGAGGAACATGAATCTGTATCCATTCATGTATAATACTATTTCTTCCAATATAGAACACATATTTTTAATTATTTAAAAAACGCATATTTTTACTGTATCAATTTTGATGTTCCGTTAATAGACTATAGATTGGTAGGCTCCTAAACTATCTGAAACTTACGAGGTTTTCACGGTTCTAGGGGCCTACCAATCCTTGACAACAGATAATCCTACCCTTCAAATTTTCACTGCATCAGATAATACCATTTATATGGATATGATGCTATTACTCTCTTGCACCTTATGCTTAATCATTCGCAAGATCTTGACAAGTCCTCATTTAATATACTCAATTATGATATATTATTAAAAATAAATATTTTGTATAAATTATACTAACATTTTCAAATAAAACAACTTTAAAATAATAAAAAATTCAAAATATCTTTATTTTATATCACATTATTTTTTTTTCATTTTTTTTTCTCTCAACCCCTCTCAATTTAATCTATCAAGATAAAATAATACTCTCTTTGTCCCACATAAATTGCAATCTTCAACCGTAAGTACAACATTTAGCATTTATTTTAATTAGTTTCGTTATTCGTTTTAATGATATATCAAAATTATGATAATGATTTAGGATTTGAAAAACATAACTTAAATTATATTAGTGTTTCATTATAATTTTGCATAAAACAACATTTGAGCATTCCATGGAAGATTTTTTACATTTAAAAAAAAAGTGTTACGTGTACAAATGTTACAATTTAGGAAAAATTCTCTAAAAATACCACTTATAAGATTTTATTTTAAGAAGATACTACAAAAGATTTTTAATTTCCATAAAATCCTAATTTATTAAAAATATCCACATTGTCCTTCCACATCCCCTCCACCATTCCAGTGACTGATCTCTCCTCTTCACACCGCCAACGACTTCGTCGTCAACAACTTTGTCGCCGTTCTCATCCCTCACCAATTCTCCCTCGTCCTCATCCATCACCTCTCGATCGCTGACTCCGCATCATCCATCGCCGCCACAATCTCTTTTCTATCTTCGTCGTTCTTCATCATTGCTTGTTGGATATGAGATTGGAGAGATGTAGGTTGTGTTTTCTGTGATCGAGTCGGGGAACAGAACTATCAATATCGATAGAATTGAACTTCTATATTCTATCCCAATTACTTTGTAGTCGTCAGATTTGAGCATCGAAAATCCCAAGTTGTTACTTTTTGGGTCTATCAGACTTCCGGATAGAAAAGTAACGGATTTACATAAAGTCAAGTTTTTACATGTAACAGATTTATCTCTTGAAACCAAAAGTAAATCATTGTACTTCATCAAAATTTGTCCAGAATACATATCAGGGAATACCTTTGCTATCATATCATCAATCAATTATAGGCTATAATTCATCAGTAGAAATAATTCTTCCTTTTTCTTCAGAACTAAATAAAACATTAAGCATTGTTGAACAAGAAGGCAATGTGATCAAAAGATAGAGTCAGCAGATTTAAAGAAAGAACAGATGCTTGCTTGCGAGACAAAAAAAAAACCTAATGTTGATGTTGGAAGAGACTAGCACAGCTTCTAGCAAACTACCAATCAGAAGAATCAAATAAAACTCATCTAATTATAATACACCTGTGTAAAACAGAACTAGTAGCTTAGTGAAAAACACATCAAATAGTTCGCTTGTGCAAAAAAAATAAAAAATAAAAAAAATAGTATACCTAGTGAAAAATATATCATGTACATCATCTAGTACGTCTGTGCAATTAATAAAGTAGTATGTCGGATGAAAAATACAAAAAACACATCGTCTAGTACGCATATACAAAAATGTAGTACGTGTAGTGAAAAACATAGTACTACGTCTGTGCAAATAAACTAGTACGTTTGTGAATAAAAATAGTACGTTTATGCAAATAAACTAATACACATAATGAAAAACACATCATGTACATCAACTAGTACGTTTGTGCAAAATAAGTAGTATGCCTAATGAAAAACACATCAACTAATACGCCTGTGCAAAAAAAATAGTACGCCTAGTGAAAAACACATCATATACATCAATCAGTACGCTTGTGTAAAATAAGTAGTACACCTACTAAAAAACACATTAAGTAGTAGTCTGTGCAAAAATAAAAAATAAAAAATATGCCTAATGAAAAACACATCATGTACATTAATTAGTTGTCGTCGCTATCGACATCGACATGGACGTTGATATCTCCTTCTGCTTAGCATCACTCCTTACGTCTCTCTCGTCGAATCACATGACAATCGGTTTGGGATCGGTGACGATCAGGTTTGATTTGATAATGGGTTTTATTTCGATCTTGGATAGTTTGGTTTTGTGGACTTGTTTGGACTTGGCTAATGATCTTGGGAGAAAGATGCAGAGTTTGGGCTGGTTTGATTTTGTGGATTGGTTTGGCCTTGGTTGATGATGATCTTGATCAACAAGTAGTACATCTATGTATGAAAAAAAAATTAGTATACCTAATTAAAAACACAAATAGTACGTCTGTGCAAAAGAAAAAATAATATGTCTAGTTAAAAAAATAACTAATACGTCTATATAAAAAGACTAGTACATCTAGTTAAAAATACGACTACGCCTATGGAAAAAAAAAACTAGCACACCTGTGCAAAAAAATAAAAAATAAAAAAATAATATGCTTAGTGAAAAATACAACTAATACGTTTATGAAAAAAAACTAAACTAATTAAAAAACAACTAGTACGTCTATGCAAAAAATAGTACGCTTAAAAAAAAATAGTACACGTAATTAAAAACACAACTAATAAGTCTATACAAAAAAATAATACTCCTGAGCAAAAAATTAATATGCATAGTTAAAAATACAACTAGTATATCTACATACACAAAAACTATTATGTCTAGCCAAAAACATAATTACTACGCTTAGTTAAAAACAAAAGTAGTATGTCTATAAAAATTTTTTTGTAGACCTAATTAAAAACACAACTAATATGTCTATTAAAAAATCTAGTATGTCTAATAAAAAACATAACTAGTAGGTCTGTGAAAAAGAACTAGTACACATATTAAAAGAGTAAGGGGAATATGATGCTAACATTATGTGTTGTTAAGGGTTAATGGATGATGGAGATTAAATGATCTGAAAATTTCAAAAACAAAAACAGTTTTAAAAAAATATCTATCGTTGAGGGTGTCTTAACAAAACACAACTTATATGTTGCTAACAACAAACTTCTTTTTTTCATAATTAAAAACACAAATAATATATGTCTATGAATAATCCGTTGCAAAATCAAAAGTGAACAGATCTAATTAAGAACTAAACTGGTTCACTCAACTTCGAAATCAACAATCTCGTATCGAAACTGAACAATTCAAAATGGATCAATTAAGTGTGGCCTCATAAATTAACAATATATAAATCAATCAAAATTAACTCAACAATTGTCAAACAAATATTGTCTCACAAATTCACGCACAAACATTACATACAAAATTGATGTAAATGATCAGATCTGATATCAGAAATGTTGTTACAAGTTCACGTTTTCAAATTGAGGATCGAAAATGGTGAAATCGAGAAACGAAACCTCCTCTCCTTCTCTTACTCATCTCCTTCACCCCCACTTCTTCCTCTCTCCTCATCGCGCCTCTTGCTCCGTTGTCGATGCGTCTTCGCCAGCCACACGTCCGTCGTCATCAACCTTGCGGTTACTGGTATCATGCACTCAAGCGATTCCAGCTCGTCTCCGATGCTATTGGCGTTTTCTATCGAGATAGGGTTTGGTCTCTTGTCGTCGACAACATCGAAATCAGAAGCAGCATGGTCATTGGACGATAGTAGAGTAGCGAAATCGGAATCCATGAAAGGATCGAATTTGATCGATGATGAATAGAGGGAGAATTGGATGGGAAAGAATTGAGTGAGAAAAGTGGAGAGAGAATTTGGACAGATGATGGTGTAAGGTGGAACGGAAGGAGGAGAGTTGTGGCTGGTGGCTCGACGGAGGAACAGGAAAAAAAAATAAAAAAATAAAAAAGAATAAATCAGGAAAGATTTTCATGTTTTTTAATAAATATGATATTTTATGGGAAGAAATCTTAAAATGCAAGAATCTATCAAAAGAGTCTTCAAATGAGCTTAGAAAACTCTAAAACACTTGAAAAGGCTAAAAACATCATAAAACAACTCCATTCACTTCAAAACGCACAAAAACAAATGAAAAATGGTAAAAACACCGTAAAACAACCTCAAATAACTTGAAAACTTAGAAAAAATCGAAAAGAGCCTTGAAATGAGCTCAAAACACTCAAAAACACATGAAAGGGTTAAAACCACCACAAAACAACCTCAATTAACTTGAAAACTCAAGAAACAACGAAAACAGCCTTTTAATGACCTTAAAATACTTAAAAACATATGAAAATGATAAAAACATCATAAAACATTCTCAAATAACTTGAAAATTATGAAAAGAGCATTGAAATGAGCGTAAAACACTCAAAAACATTTGAAAAGGCTAGACACAATAAATACAACTCAAATAACATGAAAAGACTAAAAACATCGTAAGAATAACTCCACTCACTTTAAAACGCACAAGAAAGATTGAAAAGTGAAAAAAAAACACCATAAATCAACCTCACAATAACTTGAAAACTCAAGTAACAATGAAAAGAGCCTTGAAGTCAGCTCAAAACACTCAAAAACACATGAAAGGGTTAAAAACACAACAAAACAATCTCAAATAACTTGAGAACACAAGAAACAATGAAAACAGACTTTAATGAATTTAAAACACTAAAAAACACATGAAAAGATTAAAAACATCAAATAATTCTTCAAAAAGAATATTTCAAGAAAATTTTCACTATAATTTATGTGACACGAAAGAAATATTAAATTAATACTTTTCTTAATAACATGAAATCCAATAGAAATAGAAAGTCCTGAAGAAAAACGGAAAGAGAGGGATTCGAACCCTCGGTACAAATGTACAACGAATTAGCAATCCGTCGCTTTCGTCCACTCAGCTTCTGGTTCGAAATCTCGTATAGTGGTTACAGAAACTTATGTTGGATCTGTTTTAATACTTTTCTTAATAACAATGTTAAATCAACAAATTTGTAATTCTATCATCAATCAATACTCTTTTTAGAAAAAAAAAAAAAAAAAAACTTTAGACAATCAATGACGAAGTGTGGGGAAGACACTGTCTCACATTTTCCCTCTTTGGGACAAAAACAAAGAGAGTCAGGATAAACTTGGATTCTCTAAAGAGGAAAAAGGACAAAAGGAAAGATAGGAAAAATTTTCTATCACTTTGTCACTAAGGAATCGACAAACAGGATTTTGATATGCACCTTTAATCATTGCATTGGTAATGCAACTCTCCACCTGAGGATTAGGTGAAAAAGGTCAGAGCTTCTGGGGCCAACTGAATTATTTCAAAACGATGTCAGACATATACGTTTAAAATAGATAATATCTTGAATATAAGAGGATGGTTCCGAATCACATGTTGCTAGCCAGAGTTCAAAAAGCCACAAGTCTTGCAAGGTTACTTTACTCTTGGATATGAAAGGCAGAAGATAAAAGCAATAAGCGCATGATGCTGAAATTTGCTGCTAGCTAACCCAAATTTTCAGTCTTGAATTTCTGTGCTTATGACACCATTATTACAGCTCCATGCAAAGTTGGACGAACTTGTGTTTTTAGGCTTCCAGGAAGACGATATCGGATGCAACCATTTTTTTCGGTTAAAGCTCTACGATGTGCCGATCAAAACTTTTGACTTCGGCCAAGATTTAATGGTTTCGCAGCAAAGCCGGTTGTGGGAGTCTCTTCAAAAAGGATGTCCAAATTGTCGTCTTTCACCATTTGTATAGGTCCCTTGTAAATAGTTGGAGGTGAATCGCAAGCCTCAAACATTTGGTGCATCATTCTCGACTCTTGTTGAGTGGATCATACTGACATGCGGCTATCGAATCGCTCTTGGGCAATGTGCCAACAGTCAAAAATATAGTTTGTAATTTGTATCATAGAATTTTCTAGAATTCTCTGATAGTGTATCAAGAGAGTCGTATGTAGTATGTAACCTAGAATATTGTAGGAGTTCCTGAGTATGCAATGATCTAGGCAAGGAATTATGTAGAAGACAAGAATCTAGAACTTGCCTAGACCACACATAACGAAGTCATATACAGAAAGGACCTCATGATCATCAGCGAGGAACTGTATGACGATTACTAAATTGGCCTTCTAGTTCTTCAAAAATTCCATGACCTTGGTGTCGTAAGCTGTGGCGGCCACTCGAAAGCCAACTCCTTTTGCTAACGCCTCAAACTCCTTCTACGCCCTCTCTTTGCCTCCCCGAGTATTAGCTAACATGATGGTGTCGACATGGAAGACTACCCTGGCAGCATGGGTGGCTTCGGGTGCCACGGGCAGAATGTACTCACAGACGATGACCTTGCCGTGGTCAGGCAGGTTTAAGTAGCAGTTCTTTAGGACCTTGAGGCAGTTTTCATCACTCCAATTGTGACATATCCACTGAAAGAAGCACTAAAACAAGCTAAGTTCTCCGTACAAATAAAATCTTAGTTGAGCTTTAGCCCTGGTCGCCGACCAACCACAGGATGGCAGAAGAACAACAGCTGATATGAATGTCGCTAATGGCCTTCCTAGATAAGAACTTTGGAAGCTGTAATATTTTAGGTACTATAGTAAGGAAGTAAAATTCACCTTCATGATGGAACACTCACAAACATATCTCCTCCGACATGTTCAACTCCTGTACTTATCAGCACCATCAGATTAAAACACTCGAAATTTGTGGATAATATATTATATCGTTTCACTTTCAGTTTTAGTGTAACAGACAAGAAGATTTACGCAAGAAAGGAAAATCTATTACCTGAACAAGGCAGTGCAGGCGCGATGACTTGGGGGCGGTCGAAATTGATGCCCTTAATCGTGGGATACTTGGAGACAATCATGTCAAGGGCAGCTCCAGCACCTCCACCGACATCTACCAAAGTCGAGAGTCCCTCAAATCCTTTATAAGTTTCCAGGATTCTTTTCATGGTGATGGTGGAGTGATTAGACATTCCGATGTTGAAGATCTTATCGAACCTCGGATCCCTGCCTGTGAACTCCAATGCCGTCATTCCATAGGCCTTACTGAATGCAGTCCCGCCCTCAAGAACTGCATCTTTCATGTAATGCCTGCAACACAAGTAAATAAGCATTACATTTCAAGAACTACGGTTCCAACGCTCTTGAATCGCAGGAAGATGAGTGCAATCAAAAGAATGCATATCAATGATGCACAATTATCACAAGAAGCCCATCAACCAGAATGTATATGTTAAACAACAATACTGAGCGAATAGAAATTCTGGAGAAAAACAAAATCTGTCACGGCATAGATCAATAGATTCCAGACTGAAAACATTAGAAGTTGAACAGGATATATATACCAAATGTCATAGGGATCGAGTTGGGTGATTACCAGCTCTCCAAGAGAACCTTGTCCTGGTTCACGAGACACATTGCCGCCAAGGACACACCATCCTCATTCTTAGTCAGGAACCTACTATCAGGAGCAAGTCCATAGAGCCGCTCAACTCTGCCATCCGGCAGCTCCCTGAGGGAGTACGACAAGATGGAGTAGCTGGCCAAGAGGCGCAGCATGCAATCCAGCATTGTGACTGCATCCTGGTTGCTCGTAGACAGCTGGGCGGCGATTTCTGCAGGCGACATGTAGGATTCAGGGCAGGCAGAACTCATGATCTCGAATACACCAAGCTCGATCACAGCTTTGAGCACCTTGGAGGGGACTGATCCACTTGTTATGGTCATTGCATAGGAACACGCCTCTTCCTCCTCTGCTGGGATCAGTTGCCAGGTCACTGAGCTTGAACCCATTTTTCCTACACCAGATGAGCGGTGGAGGCTGTGGCAACACCGCGGTGACTGGTCGGAATCGAGGACGATGATGGGATTTGTTTACTAAGAGTTACAAGAGACGATACATTCAAATGCAAGGGAAAAGGAGACTTCAAAGTCTCTTTAACTTGGGTCAAGTCAGGCTCACTGCACAGCAAGTAGAAAATAAGGAGCAATATGCTTCCAACGACCAAGAAACTTGATAATCGACGAAAGCTTTGAGCGGCTGAAAAGCAAATATGATGGGAAGAGAAAAACGTCTGCACATTCAAAGATAGACATCGTATTTTCAACACACAGATACAATAATTTAAATCTTGCAAGATAAATGATTGCAGTCGAATAGCAAGCAAGCTCCACAACAGGACATTTAGTTAGGTTTTGATGATCCAAACTCCGAGGCGAGTTGAGATGCTTATTACAACTCCAAACGAGGAGCATATCATACACCCATAACGCCAAAAGAGGAGCGAATCAACCCAAATCAATGCGTAACTGGTTCTATGTACATAAGATGTTCAAAAACCTGATGAGAGGTTCAGACAAGACCACCCTGTGACTGCACCAGATTTACGACAATCACATCTGCCACTGGAAATCTTCCTTGGAGACATGCTCCCATTCCGATGCAGGGCAATCATACCATCCTTCAAGAACACCATCACCAAGGTTATGCCTGACCACTCCAACATAATTAACATTCACAGGACGAGGATCAAAAAACGCCCTGGTTTGAGAGACGAGGTCCTGTCCCCAAGTGCTGGGAGCTATGAACCCTTGGTTTACATTTTTCACAACCTCTTGGTTTTCAGATCTTGAGTTGGGCATGAAGTGGAAGAGGTGAGGCTCTTTGGTCCCATCTGCTTCACAAGACTCATGAAGAATGGTGGGTTCCTGAACAATGACCTCTTGCACATTGTTTCTCTGCGGAAGATTTTCATATGCACCAAACTGGGAAAGCTGAACCTGGATTCTATCTTCCAGTATGTTCCTCAAATTAGCATGCCCATGTTCCTGTCCAAACACGGAGTGTCGAGGATCCTTCTCACCAGAATCCGATCGGTCAATACGCCTTTTTAGGATATTGAACCTAGCCATAACTGACGCCTCTGCATCACCGTCCTCCTCATGGATATCTGTTTGGGAAATTCTAGGAAATGTTTTAGGTGGGTCCTTGAAGTCCTTGTCACCCTTCACTGGACTTGGTGGTTTCTGATCTCCAGAATTCACCAAACCCGAACTACCAGCGATGCATTCAGTGATTTCTTGTAATCCAGAAGCCTCGCACTCGTCAGCAGCGGTGGAATCTTGCACATCAACCATTGTGGCATCAACCTTCTCCCCACGAGAGCTCAAGACCTGGAATTGGTCCATAATGCAAGCATCAACCTTGACAGCGGCATTGCTCATCTTTGGATCAACATCTTTAGTTTTACTCCCTAGTTCACCAGCTCCATGAACATCTGGTGGAATTTCGAAGCTTGGCACTTCCTTGGTTTCTGGAGAAAATTAAGAGCATCGGAAAGGGTCTTCCAGGAATGGAGTATGCAGGACGGGAAAGACGAGAATCTATACCTTCCACTTTGGCAGAACGCACACGGTTGGCCATCTCTTTCTTCATGCGACGAAACCGAGTATTGACAGTGGAACAACATAATGCAGCTTCTGCTTCTAACCAGAGATTTTTGTAAAACAAAGCCTGAGCATCCATTTCCTCCTCTGCAGGAATGTTCTCACAAAGAACTCTCTTGATAGCCTGCAGATATGATAGAAAGACAAGCTCAGCTTGCCGTTGTCATCGGAATGCTATTTCAAACCTAGCAGTCGGCTGATTTCAGTATGCTAAAGACACAAAAAGGAATAAAACAAAACTTAAACAAACCTGGGTCATGTTTAAATCGCCTGCAGCTTCTACAGTACTCTTCAAGGAAACATGGTCTACGGGGTCATTCCGCCCACTATGAAGAGTGGGAATTGCTTCGTCTTTAGAGAGAATCAAGGAGTCACCATGGCACGCATCAGCATCTGAAACTTTTGTCGATTGGACGCTATCGGAACTGGCACTCTATAGTAATCATTAGCAGTTTAATCGTAGGAACATCATAGAACTATATGAATATCACAGTAAAACACAGTTGAAGGATTCGCAAGCATGTGATGCTGCTACTGTTTTTACGATGAACTCACATCTATTTCTAATTATATATGTGAGAAGAGATTTGTGTGCACAAACGCTCACATACAGAACAGCTCTTCACATATGTCGTCAGGTGTAACATATTGTCCAGTGACCATTTCTAACACACTGTCCAGCTCTTCAAAAGACACATTTGTCGATACCATACTACTAACGAGAAAGCTTCTTCTTGGCAAGCCAAGTGACCATTGTGAAAGTGACCCTAGATCGAGCTACAAGGTAGCGCTATCAATTGCACAATTATCAGTTACAGACTAAGGCATGCAAGTTTGTGAGGAAGGAACAATTGTTATGCAACAAACCCAATGTAGGTTTCCCAGAAAACCAAATTTGGTTACGAGGTAAACGAAATGCAGTAGGGGTTTGAGAGCCTAGTAAAAACGATAAAGAGTCGAGACTCAAAGAGGTAAGCTCTGGGTTGATGAAACAACAGTTAATGGAAAACTGAAACTTCATCACGATAGAAGTCTTGGTTAAAAGGATAACCCACTTTTCTGTTTCTGTTGCCTGTTCACAAGAAAAAGTTTGGGGGGGCAAAAAAAGAAAAGAAAAGAAAAGAAACATAGAGCAAGACGGAACATAAGATCACATATGAATCATTCGTTTGTTAGAAACCATCCCTTTAGATTGTATCTGGCTTCAGAAAAAGGTCCAAGGAATGCCTCGCTCAGAGTTAGTCAATGCAATGCGTCCCCTTATTTCTCCTACAGCAGCTAATTCTGTAATTCCAATATTGTGGATAGAGCCTGCACGAAAAATAAAAATAATAAAAGAAATAAACAGCAGACATACTTGTAGCACATGGGGGTTGCCTCCATGAGTAAGTGTTTCTCGATGCATGACTTCTCCAGTTGGAGTACTTTGAGCAACCCTTTCTGGTCCCAAGCAAGAATTGATATTGATAACTATATCACGCAGAGTTGAACAGTCTTGCAACGTGATAGCAGCTGGATCATTTGAACAACGAGAACTTAGCATTTCTGAAAGCTTCCTCATAGTGTTTACCAGCTCACTAGTGGCAGAATCAAGGTTTGAATAGCATCCTAGACCATCTTCAACCAATTCAGCAGCCCACTCTGAAGGAGAAGAAAAGGCTCTTGTGGATGTGGCACGAGCTTGCTCCTGACTCTTTCGAGGAGTACGTACAACCGAAGGTTCACGCTTTCCTTCAGAAGCAGCATCCCCCTCTTTCACAATCTCCCCAGAAGTGATGAAAGACACTTTAGAATCACCATTACTCTCTAAGTTGTCGTGTATTTTTTTACCTGAGTTTCCATTGTCGGCAACAAACTGAACTCCATGCACAACAGCTGTCTCGGCCTTCATCCCTGAAGATGCTTGCTTTTGCTTCTCAGGACTGCAATCCCCTTGTTCCAGCAAGACGTTCTCGGTAACCAAAGGAGCCTCACCAGAAGAGCTCTCATTTACCTTCAGGCCTATACGTACAACATCAATTGTATTTAGAGCTTTGTTAAAAAACCCTTGGTTGTCAAGTTTATTGCTTGATTCTACATCTCGTGAAAGGAGCTCCTGTCCCACAAGATCAGGGTTCCCAAATGGAGAAAAACGGGATGAGGGAGCCCCTTTCCAGCAAGGAGAATCAACGACCGCAGTATGACTATCTGTACTGTCAGATGATTTGTCTACAGAACAAAAACCATCAGCTTTCTCGTGATTCAGTTCAAGGAAGTCATGTTCTTTCAAACTAGGCAACAGGGCAGATTTATCTATGAGTCCTCGATCTGTAGCATCTTTGTCATCCAGCTTTGTACCTCCAGATGAAAAATTGTAGACAACATGAGATTTCACCCCATTTCCTGAGAATTGGCTCTCGAAATCAAAAGATAAAGGTGGTGGTTCTACACTGAACAGATCATATTCGGCACAAAACTTGTCTCTACCAACATCCTTATTTTCAGCAAAGTTCCCTTTTTTAGAAGCCACATCGTTTTGGTCCAAAGAAATTTTCCCACTGGAAGGAGATCTAACCACAACACGAGGAGATTTTACAGATGCACCAAAAGCCAAATGACCACTAGTCGCAGGCTTATCAGCTGTTGCACTGTATGGATTTGTCGCCCAGGGATTCCAGGTCAATCCTTGGAAAGAATCTCCGATTAGAGGACTTCCCTGTGAGATAGATGTAGAAGGCAAAGGGGATGTACTTGAACCTTCAAAAACATAACCTTTTCCAGGATCCGATATAGGATACAATGTCTCAACACCTGAGGAGCACAAATAATAGCACTTTATGAGTCAATAAGTGCAGAGCCTCAGCTAAAGAAGTTAAACAAATTAAAGGCAGGACAATTTCATAATGTAATAGGAATATAGTCCCCATCAATGAAGCGTTTTCAGTTTCATTCTGACAAGAAAAATACAAATCAGCTGCAGCCACTAATTTCTATGAGCATGATGACCACGCCAAGTGTTGCAGAAATGTCACAATAATTACATTCAGAGGTAAAACGTCAAGGATTAAAGCGGATTCGCTGTCCTGCATTATATTCTACAAAAATATTAAGGAAATTGAATGTCTTGGGCTGTCAAAAATTGAATGAGAGAGAGGGAAGAAAGACATTGATATATAAGGAGGTACAAGCCATGTAATGGACAGTTGGCGGGGGTTGGGTTTTTATTTATTTATTTATTTATTTATTTATTTATTTATTTATTTTGGGAGGGGGGGGGGTGGAAGTTCCACACACTACTTTCGCCCGGCAATAGCAACAATTAAAACAAACACATAAGCAGCGTGGGAACTTCAGCAAGATGCAACAGAATGTTAAGAGTATACCATCACTCTGAACAGGGATGACAAAGTTACAGATATTTAACCTGCAACCACATTGCCAGATGCAAGAAATCCAATGCCTCTAGAGAAGAACTACTTGGTTTCGACGCAACGCTCACCATCTAGGATTAAGGTGCAAAAAGGAATTTCGTTTTCTTGGCCCAATGAAGTGACAACTGTCCTCAAACTAGAAAAAACATCATTAACAGCGCAGAGGTGCCTATGTGATGCGATAAATATTTTTGTATCTCCAAAAAACATCCACGAAAAAATATAAAATAGTTACATTGGGTAAAATAAGGGATAATGAAGGGCTTTCGCCATATTAATCCCTCAAATATTTGCCAATTACAAAAAGATCCCACAAATCTTCATGATACCAATCAAGTTCTCTAAATACAAGTCAATCCATCCCTCAAAGAAACATCAAACCTAAAGCAAGAACATATTTGATAATTGTGAAAAAAAAAAAAAAAACTATCAAGCCAACAAAAAATTCAAGAGAGGAATAACTATGATTTGAAATTTTTCTGCAACCCATAACATAGTACATTGAATCATGCCACATGTATAACATCCAACGATCAACTCGATTTTTTGCAGCTGTTATGTACATCATGGGTTAGATTGCTATAGTGGAACTAGTTATGTATTGGTTTATCCCGGTTACAAAACTTGTGTGCTTAATTTTAAATTTCGAACTAATAAAGTTTTTCGGTTCAATCTGATGTATTAGTTGTCGAGCTAGTTTCTCTTCTCTTCTGTCGCAACAATAGACCTAGTGACACGAGCTTTGCAAAACATACTAATGCATCAGTTAGGATTATCGATTTTGATTAGAGACTTGATTATTACTATTTACTAGAAAATTTGGTGGATGGATTATTGAGTCCATAATAGGAAAAAATTGGGACTTGACTGCTTGTATCAAAAATAGGATCCAGATTTAAACTCACCGTTAAGACTAACAGTCTTTTTGATGGATAGACTGGTTTGACCTTAAAGATTCAGATTACTTCATTGGCATAATGAAGATTTGGTCTTCTTTTCTATTTTTCTTCTTCTTCTTTTTTTTTTTTAAGAACTAGGAAAACAGAGAAATTGAATATAAAAAAAAAATCTGGGAGAACAATCTTTACTCCATAGAAATAAAGCAATGGTCATGATCAGTACCTCAGCAACAGCAAACATAGGGTGAGAAAAATAGAGCTTAGTGCGGTTCTAATAAAACCTGAAACCATGGGAGGCATTGCACGCTTTCCTTCTTAACTCTAAACGAATGAGATGCCTATGGTACTATGATAGAAGTGTAGGACTACATATGTAGATCATGTATGTCTGTATTGGTTTTATTTCAGCATTCACCAGTTTAAGCAATCATGACTTAGGCAGGAAAAAAATGTAAATTACATTCCAATCAATGCAAAATGTCTAGATTACTCATACAACATCCACCATTATCAGTGAATGCAACCCAATAGCACCATTCTTCAAATATCAGGCCAACAGACACATGTCATAGTCAAGGGATTCACATCACGACAATAGAAATTCGATCTCAGTACAGCAACATAGCATGAAGTTCATTGATATGCAAAATTAGGATGTACAAGATACAAAAGAAGATGAAGTACCTTGCTTGTTGTAACTCTTGAATGCAGACAAACCCGAAAGCTCATAATCCTTTGAGTACAAACTACTACTAATGGCTTGCTTTCCATCATCAACTCCATTCCAAAACCCTGTCCAAGAATAAGAGTACTCCAATGGAGCAACTTGAGGGAGTCCACCCACTTGAGTAGCAACAGTAACAGAATCCGATAGCAAATCATATTTATGCTCGTTACTCCCCTCGGAGACAGAATCCTCAACAGAAGATTTATTATGGGAATAATACGAATCTGTCCCAATAGTAGTTGTCGTTGGGCCACTTTGATACTGATCATACATATTGAACTGAAAAGTACCCGGGTTCAGAGGAACAAAATAGCTGCTCCTTGAATTGACAAATCGATGATCCAGGACCCCATAGATGTCAGCTGATTGTCCGGAACTCGTACTCACAAGCTTACTATCAGTAAAACCAGGATCAATATTAGGGTTACAAACGGTTGCTTGAATTCCGGGAGACGGGTTTAATGGGTAAACATAGGGCTTTTCAGAGTAACCAAGAAATGGGTCTGATTTCGGCCTGTAAACCGACTTATCCACAGTAAACGGAGGAGCCGAAGCCGACAGATTCGACGGCCCCGATGATCCTCCACCATAAGAAGACCCTAAAGCCATCATGAGCAATCAATACTCCCTTCCTTTCTTCAATTCCCGTCTTCTTCAAATGAAGATGATGATTGAGTCAACTGATCAAAACCCAGAAAAAAATCAAACCAAAAAGACAAACCTTTTTAACCCCAGATAAAAAACTCAATCAACAAGACACAATAGGGCAAGGCAGATACTAACAAGAACCCAGTAAAATTAAGATCAAATAACACGATTTCGAACCCGTTTCTGAACCATTGATCACAGATGAACAAAAAGGGCATGATTGGATCATCGGATTGAGACTAGCAGCAGATGAAATGGAACTCACCGTTGAAATCGATTACTGATTCAGAGGGAATCGAAGAGGTAGAGTACCAGTTGATCGTGTGGTCGAACCCTAGACGAAGAAGACGACGGCGAGGAAGAGGAGAATAAAAGTGTGGCCGGTGGCGTTTTGCTTGCTTTGTTTGTTGGGATCCTTCGATCCGTATACTGGGGTGGGTTGTCTACATTTTCCATTTACAAGGAATATTATATTTATATTATAATATGCATGTATTTAATAATAAATAATAATTAAGATTAAATAATAATAATAAAATAATTAAGATTAAAAATAGTATTTTAAACTCAATCTTGTAATTTTAATCTTTATCGTTTATTTATTATTAGATTTATCTATATCATGATATAGGTTTTCTAATCCCTTACCCAAGACGCCCCCACCAGCATCGGGTAAAGCTTTGATCGAAATCAAGACCTTCAAAAAGAAGGTTGAATCGAACACCATTAAATCAACCCAGGTTGGTTATCCCTTACCCAATAGTTCTCATAAGAAAAATGCAAAAAACTCTCTCCCTCAATTATTCTGAAGTATTATTTTAAAAATAAACTCAGTACCTTTTGAAGTTTGGGACAAAACTATCATGATTATGTTTCTATTTGTACCATCAATTAAATAAGAGTTTTCTATGTGTGTACTTTTGAAATCTTATTAATTTATCAAAAAAAAAAAAACAATCTTAATTCTTCGCAATTTACAATCACATTAAGTCATTATATATTTCATGATATTCGTTTTCAGTAATCAAATTGTTAATTTTAACAATGTATTTTTTTTTTAAAGGGCCTTAGTGGACTATTTACAATCACATTAAGTCATTATATATTTCATAATATTCGTTGTCAGTAATCAAATCGTTAATTTTAACAATGTATTTTTTTAAAGGGCCTTAGTGACCAATTTAAACATAAAATTATGAAATTCAGTAATTGAAATGATAACCTAAACTCCACCAATATCATTTTCCTTTTCTCATACATTGCTTGTCTCCTTGGAGCACAGAGGTTGTACAACAGAGAAATGTATGCACGAGTTTCACTCGTGTAGGTACAAATGTTAGTACAAAAAATCACATCTTCCTATCAACAAATTATGATAATCACTGGTTTTACTCTGGCCTAGACATGCAGCTTCCGAAGGGAAGTTTGTCCATACTTGGACTGCCAACTGTAAAAACTGGCAATCTCACCTCAAAGCTTCTCAAGAAAAGGAAAACCGAAACGAAATGAGTCTGAGTTGACAGTCACTACTCGAGCTTTCCTAAAGACTTGGATTTAGTGTACACTAGTTGAAATACTGGTGCGATCTTATGCCTGCGAATAAACATCACCAGCACGAATGTGTTTGCGGCTAAAAACAGCAAGCTCGCCAACCAAAGTTGCAAGAACACGTTATGGCCTCTGAACTCCAGCATGTAACCCCACATTAGCCAATGAGTCTGAGCTACCATCCAACATAAGATACATGCAACACCTTCCCACTTGAGTTTCATGCTGCTCCATGGTAGTATGATGGGCAACAAGCAAAAAAACAGACAAAGTACTGTGCTGTGATCACCTACAACGCAGTTCAAGAACTATGAGAAGTGAAACAAAGTGGAGGACTGAAAGACACACTGATGCATCAAAAAAGATGATCAATTTCTGCAAACCTTGTTAGATGCAACAAATGCCACCGTCTGCACAAAGAAACAGAAAGGGAGATCCCGTGCAAAGCTGAAGATGAGAGCCAGCTGCACTGTCAACTGTGGCAGGAAAGATATAAGCTTCTCCAACAGCGAAAAATCATGCTCATAGTGGAGGTATATGTGATAGAAATAAATGGAGAAATTGTGTCTTGGATCAGTTCGAGTTAGATGGTACAGCAGCGCTTCATTAAGAAACTCACGGCCATACAGGTAGAAAGACAACCATGTACAACCAAGGAAGACCGACCCTGA
>JAOVYX010009802.1:0-34238 GCA_035668315.1 Drosera spatulata | reverse complement strand
CTAAAAATGCAATTTAGACAATACAAAGGGAATAAAAACAAATGTTTAGAACGATAAAATGATGTGTGATTTCATACACATCACATATTCTTTGATTGTTTAAATCGATTGTTCATATTTTCGTGTATTGAATTTCATATTGAATTTCATTTTATAAATTCTATTGTTAACTTTAAATTAACTTTTCATCAACTGCCTAAATTTATTTATTTCTTCAAACCCCTTACATAATTCTGATAGTAATCATCTCAGCTCATACATCCCACATCTAACATATCAAGACAAAAATACATCAACAAACACTACCAGGACATACACATCAACAATAACTAAGAATCATCTTCGTCAATTCAGCTGGAGATCTTCATCCCAGATTAAAAACACGGCCATTCTTCTCTTTCCAAATATTATAGATCAACGCAGCATTCACTTTCCTCCATTTACACACCCGAGCTGGTTTCCCTTTAGTGATCGCCTTGTATATAGCCAACAGAACCGATCTTCACTCGACACTCTCCCAACCCGCCATTTAATCACCAAACTGATCTTAGCAATAACAGCTTGAACGAATGAGCATAGGCAGAACAAATGCTCATGTGTTCAGCAACACCCCTTCATAATACGCAAAGCTCATCATCAACCATCATATTCTGTCGAATAAGTCTGTCCTTGGTCACCAATCTCCCTTTAAGAGCAAGTCATACTATAAACCCGTGCTTCGGAGTGATATTTTTTTGTGATAGTAAACATTCAACTAATTTTCATGTTCATTAAAGAAATTTTTTTATATAAATTATGTTTTTTGAATTTTTCATTGTTTTTTGGAAATTTATAATTCCTAAGTTTTAAATTCTATTTGAAATAGTACTTATTTTTTCGAATTTAAAATAATACAAAATAATAATAAAATAGTTATAGAGAATGATATTTTGTTTCCCTAAATTGGGGGATGTTAATTAAGGGTCAAGAAATTATATAACGAAAGAGATAGATCTAAAGAATCTGTTAGGTAAGTGATTTTGCAAAAATCCTTATGTCTGCTGATAGAGAGTGATTTAGGGAAAATTTTCTAAATACTTATGATAATTCATAACAATTTTCTTATACTTATCAATATTATTCAATGTTAAAATATCATTCTGTAAAATAGGACTTCAGTTTTTTCTCAAATACCCAACAAATTCCTTATTTTGATTCTCTATGTTGAGTATTATATTTTTACTGCTTTGATCTTTTATGTAACCTATATATTATAACTCCCTGCGTCTCTCTCTCTTGCAACATTGATTAAATACACAAAAACTTAGATTTATCTATTTTTTTTATCTTTAATTTTTGATCATATAATTTTTCTGACTTCATCTTTTTCCTAACCTCATAAAACTTTTCAAATACGAAAATAGTATAAATAATTTGAGGCATCCTATATGACAACAGTCATGCAACAATAATGGGACGAAGTAATACATACTACCTTCGTCCCGAAAATATTGTATTTTTTTATCGGGCATTCGGGATGAGACAAACTTTGATCGATATTTTGAGATATTCAAACGTTATTTTTTAAAAAGATATAATAAAACATTTATGATAATAAATATAATCATTATAAAAATATCCCCTTTTTGACTCCGAACAGTAAAAAAATAGCGACAGAAGTTTATAAACAATCGCAAAAAAATAAAATAAAAAATATAACAATCGAAAAAAAAGACGATCGCCAAATCCGCAATCGAAACGATCGCAAAACAGGGTTGGTCGCTACCTGTTTTATACAGATTTGATCCAGATCCGTTCTCGTTCACTTCGATCCCGCCATCGCGACCTTTCCTTTCACTGTCGGCGAACACGACCACCACTTCCACACGCGACCAAAGATCACCCGTCACCACCCCCACCGGCCGACGACTCTCTCCCCTTTTCCCACCACCATCACCACCTCCCCTCCCAATCTCCCCACCACCACAGCGATACCACTCTACCACCGCCACCGACGACCATCCACCATCACCCCCACATCGATCGACGACCCTCTCCCTACCACCGCCACAGCCGCCACCGCCCCCTCCCCTTCCCCATCAACCTCCCACCATTGTCACTTCTCCCCACCATCACCGCTATCCTCTCCTCTCTCCATCACCATCACTGGCGACCGGAGATGAGGGGAGCAGCCATCGGAGTCTTTGGGAGCAGTCGCTGGACAGTCATCGTCCCGAGCCGTCAGAGAGTCGTCGTCCCGACACCAACATCGATCTCATTTCTCTTCAAATCCTAGTTGGTGTTGTATCAGATGTATCGGATGTTGGTTGATGTTGGTGTTGTATGTACATAGCCGTGAATGCCAAAAACCAGGTCTTATGTAACCTGTAAAACAGGTTTACCGACCTTTGATCGCTAAGTGGATTAAAATAGGCAATCTAAGAATAAGGTTTGCAACCGATTCGTTCCCTAACTTCATTAGCAATTGCTCCAGCCTCGGTCATAAATTTAACGATCGTTTTATATTCGGTCGCTAAATGAATTAGTGATCAACTTTTTTGCGATCACTTTTTATGACCATTTTTCGATAGTAAAACCTGTTTAGCAACCGGATTTCCTGTTTAACGACGGAAATATACGGTCACTAAAAGGCTGTCATTTTGTAGTGTACTCCCTCCCTTTCATAATTTTCGCAACGGTATGTACTTCGGAGTTTTAATTTATGACGATCAAACATTATTTTTTATAAAATTATTATGAAATATTAGTGATAGATTAAGTTGTGAACTTAATCTTGAGACAATTTTATAATTTTCTGATTTCGTTAAAAATAAAAAACGAAACACTACGAAGGGCATACTGTTGTTAAAATTATGGGATAGAGGAAGTATATATTGCCTCTGTCCAAAAAATATTGCATTTTTTGATTGGACACAAATGACGAGATAACCATTGATCGGTGTTGTAGGATGATCGAATGTTATTTTTTGATAAAATATCGTGAACATCAATGACAGCAATTGTTATGTACTATAACCGAAGATAAAAACAAAATTTAAATCGTGTCGTTTAAAGGAATAACGAAGAGTATCAAATTGCATATTGAATACTGCAAGAAGAGATAAACGTTGTACAAATTATGGACGAAGATAATATAGCTAGCTTTTACATGAATTTTCTTTCATAATAATATAATTTTATTTAATGAAATAAATAGATTATGAGTGTTAAGTTTGATTTTTGATTATATATATTTCAACAATTTCAAATACTCCTCCGTCCTATTCAAATTGTAATAGTTTGACTGGACACGAGAATTTATGTATGCGTTGAATTAATAAAGAATGACAACTTTGTCCTTGTGAGTGTGTGAGATAAAGAAGTGAGAAAAAAAATTGATGATGGATGAGTTGATGTGATATAATGTAAGGATATTTTGATATTTTTGTGTGAAAAAAATTGTTAAATATGAAAATATTACGATTTGAATCGAACATAAAAAAAAAAAAGTGTCAGCCTCGCTGATAATAATATGATACTCCCTCTATTTTAAAATATAGACAACGATTTGATCCGACATGCGAATTATGTGTGTGTTGAATTTATATAAATTTTAATGAAAAAAGAATATATATTTTTTATGATAAAGGAGTTTACTGTAACAGTTGTGAAAGGAGATAATGGATGTAATGTATCAGATGATAATTGATTTGATATTTTTTTATGTAAAAGAATTAATAAATATTATATATATTTTAGATGATCTAAATAAATAAATCTTATTTATATCATGAAATGAAGGAGAAATAATAATGATCAAATGGAGCGGGTCTCACACGGGGTCACGGAAAGCGGCCACCAACAAAATTTGGAAACGTTGCCCCCAGCATGCAAGATAATGTCATAGACAAGCCGTTGTAATGCATGTCTTTGTCCTCCAGAAATGTGAGACAAATTCAAAGAACACTCGCATAAATTTCATAATTCTTTGGTCCCACAAAACAATATAGCACATGGGGTTTATCGATGGAAATGTTCATCGATATCATCAGGAACATCAAATATTGCTTCATATAAATTTATTATGAAATAATAGTCGTAATATAAACTATGTATTTTCATATCAAAATGGTTAAGAGACAAATCATATATTATTAATTACTATAAAAACAAAACTTATCAAAATATATGTTGAAAATAATGATTTTTTTTAATATTGTATTTTTTGTTAGATGAAGAGAGCATATCATTCTGTATCCTTTTAAGTATAGGGGATTTGTTAAGAAAAAAGTCGAGAAGAAGAAGAAGAAAGACTTATCCAACAAATTTCTTATCCTTGTCCTCATCCCTAGCCCTATTTTACTTCATATCTTCCATTTCAATTTCTTATTTTTAGAGGATGAGAAATGGATTTTTGTTTGTCACAGTAAGATCGATCGACGCTGGGTAGTTCGACCGAACGCTTGTTCTTAAATGAGGCCGACTTGTGCATCAGAATAGAACAAGAGCAGTTATCGGGAGACCGAATGTCGACATTGGACGTCCATTCTGACACTCAAGTCGATCTAGAAATAGGCAGGTGAGAAATCAAATAAAGATGAGCAAATGAGAAGTCGAGATACTTTGTTAGGAAATGTGGCTTGCCTATAATGCTTATCGCACACTTTGGGTTAGGAAATGAGGAGTCTTCTATATCTTTTCGGGCTTTACCTTTTGTTTCACCAAAATAGTAGGGTTTTTTTTTTACCAACCATCAATTCCCTATATCATCTTTATCATTGTTTTAAATTACTGCATCCGTTCCATTCAGAGAAAAAAACATAAAAAAATGGAGGCAGCAGCAATCAACACCATTGCAGTTCCGGCTGTATCCGGCATCTTTAACGAGCTGTTGGATCGACTAGCGACCACAACTTTCATGGACTTCTTCATTGGCGACATGCTATCCTCCACTCGGATCCATCAGCTGAAGAGTGGGATGCGGATGGTGTATGCTGTCCTGATGGATGCACAGCAGAAGAAGCTTCAGAATGAAGGAGTTAAGGACTGGCTCGACGTCCAAGTAGTAGATGCTGCATATGATGCGGAGAACTTGCTCGACGAGATCGACATGGAAGTGGAGAAGGGTAACGCGAGTTTGTCTTGGTTTGGGAAGCTGAGTGCCACTGTCTCTTCATTTAGTCTTAAGACGAACCGCTTAGTGTCTAGGATTGATGAGGTCACTCGGAGGTTTGAGAATCTGACAAAGGAAATCCAAGAGCTTGGCCTGGTGCCGCTGGAGACACCGCCATTGAGCGGAGAATCTGGGAGTTTCGCGAATGAAACTAATGTACTGGGACTACGATCACAAACAGAAGAAGTCGTAAACCACCTGTTGATGTAGACAAAGCGCTTCTCTGGGGCTGCGGTTTTGTAACTGCAGATGAATCCTCAGAGTCAACCTGTGAACATGTATTCCCCGTTATTGTTATTTGTCAACAATGTAATACAAAGTGTGTTGGTCATTCGTATAAATTATTAGAATGGATGTGAGTATTTTATACTTCTTTCGTTTCATATAAATTATGATATGCTAATATCACATCATTTTTTTCATCATTATATTTTTTTCTCTATCCACCCACAATTTTTCCTCACTGTTTTCTTCGTCAACTTTTTATCAACCATTAGTGGGTCAATGGAGCCGGATCCTCTGCTGTTTGGGGCTGGAGCTATCCCCTGTTATTGCCCCTATCCAACGGCCCATAAAAACCCAAAATATAAAAAATTAATCTAAAACATTAATTTAAGAATAAACCCTAAAAAATAAATAAAATTCTAAACCCTAAAAATGAAACCCTCACTACAAAATAAACAGCTATTTACAACTGAAAAAATCCATCGCTAAATAGTGATTTCGATCGCTGAATGATATTTGTGACCAATTTTCGATCGCTGAAAACGATCGCTAAAATACTGATCGCTATATATATATTTACGATCGTTTCTATTTCGATCGCTAATTCTGTGATCGAAAAGGAAACTGTCGTTAACCAATTTAGCGACCAAATTAGTCGCAAAATTAGCGACCGTTTCGGTCGATAAAGCTTATTCTTGGAATGCAATTTCTAGTAAACTTAATTAAGGACCATTTCAGTCATTAACTAACGACCGTTTCAGTCGTAAAAATCCTTATTCCAGGCCCATAAAACTTGGTTTGCCGCATTTTTCGTGCGATACAAAATCTCACCCAAATTACGTCTGAAGCACTCCATCCAATCTCCCACATCCATAATCTAACACCAACACATCAAATTATACAAAACCAACATAGGAAAAACACAAAATGACATCAATTACTCGTTATAATATAAAAATTGTATATCAAACCAAAAAGGATCAGAAAAACACATAAAACTACATAAATCATACAGATCTACATAGCCCTAAAAATCATGGATCTGCTTTGGAGGACATGAAGGTGACGGTGGATCATGAGAATCATCTGGACGGCGATCAAAAACTCTTGTCCTGTACTAGGACATCATCTGGGCCATCCTTTCCATTTCGGCCTTCAGAGCTGCCACCTGCTCCTTTAGCGAAAGCATTTCGGAACGATCGATGGATGCTGGTACTCTATTAGCCGAGGATCGCACCTCCTTGAGATAATACACTGAGGAGGCCGATCCGAAATCATAGACGTATCCCTTCTTACATCTGGCTGCGTCGAGGTACGTCTGACTGATGAAGATGTGCTCCTGCTCCGGAGTGAGCTGAGTCGTCGGCTCTTGCGTGGCAAAAAACTCATCTATCACTATAGCGTGACGAGTTCTGTACTCCGTATATATATATATATATATATATATATATATATATATATCAACAAAAAAAAAAGAAAAAAAATTAAGTGCAAAAACTATTTATATTTAAACCCTTAAAATAATGATTTTAGAATTTTTTTTGTCTTAGATTTCTTTTGGATCGTTGTATCTCTATCCAACGGCTTAGGGCTCTTATCAAGAGCACAAGTGCTGTTATCCTTTTGGTTTTTTTTTTTTGCTTTTTTATTTAAAAATCTTAAAGAAAAATTAAAATCCTATTAAGAAAATATCAACCGTAAAAAAAGACCTAAATAAAAATAACCTCATAAAAAATTATAGCCATAAAATATTCAATCCAAAAACAAAAACAAATCCTAAACCAATAAAAAATTTTAAACCGTTGAATTTTTTATCAACGATCCCGATGAACAACTGCACTTGTGCTGTGGATCCAATGCCCTGGGTCAATAATGGTGTGACTTGTGAGCAGAGACTTCTGTGGTGTGTGATCATCTCTTTCCGTATAAGATAAAGAAAGAAGGAGCCAGAGATCGATCAAGAAAAAAATGGAGCCTGTAAAACGGCAACTTTCCGGTCCTTACATGTCGGACACATTCTCCGGGGTGCTGGACGACCTGGACAAATCTTACATGTCGAAGTCATTCACCGAGTTTATGAATCAACTGACCAGATTTATCAACGATGGGAGGTTCCCGCAAGGGTACGAAGTCCATCGAGATTTTGCTAATGGCTGGGAAAATCTCAAAGATGTTGTGAAGTCAATCGGCTATGTGATCAGCGATGCTGAGGATAAAGAGGTGTGCAATGAGGCCGTAAGCTACTGGCTAACAGACCTCAAGGATGTTGTCTATGGCATTGAGGATCTCCTCGACGACATACATCGTGCTGGCTTCATTTCTATGGGTGGCCTAGGGATGGTAATCTCTCTCTCTTTTCATTTCTATGGGTGGCCTAGGGATGGTAATCGAGTCGAGCGAGTCCGAACAGAGGTGGTTCAGGCTCAGCTCCTCTGTTCGGACTCGACTCGTTTATTTGTTATCTTGCTCAAGCTCGACTCCTGTTCGTTTATAAACAAACCGAGCACAGTTCGGTTCTTTTAGTTAAAAGTTCGGCTCGTTAAAAAGTTTGTTCATTGAACGATTCATTGGATTTGTTTAGGGTGCGATTCGTTTGAGCTCATCTCGTCTGAAATATTTTAGATTATTTTAATATATGTGTATATATATAATACGCAAAAATAATAATATGGAGTATAATTTTTTCTACGTAATACATAAATACAAATAAAACTTAGTTTACATATCATTCGAACTCTTAACGAATCCTTACCAAATGAAATCCAACTTGTGCTCTTATCGAGCTAATCGAGCCGACCTTGAGCACAAGCCAAGCTGAGCATGATTTTGTTCATGCTCGTTCGTTAATTAAACAAGCTTAATATTTTGTTCATATTCAATTCATTTAATAATTGAAAAAATTTGAGCGAGCTTTTGACGAGTTAAGCACGAGACAAGTCCAAGTTTGCCGAGCTAATTTGTAGCCCAATGGGTGCATGCATATGGATGAACAATAGTTGATTCAACACCCTTTTAGTTTTCTATTTTTATTTTTATTTTTTCTTATTTATTTATATAGTTGAACCCCCTTCTCGACGAGCGAATGCTGGAGTTAAATCCCAGGAAGCGATTGCTGAAGTTCCTTCACAGGGTGAATTACAACTATTATGTCCTCAAATCTCTACAACAGGAGGTGGATCTGCTCGGGCTTGGATATGAAAATAATCTGCCCGGGTTTAGATATGAAAATAAAACGACTACGTACAGGAGGTGGATTTGCTGGGGACAGCCTACTGGTAGCATGGCAGATCCATCCAAGGTATGTGGCCGGGATTCCGACCATGAGGCAGTCATCGGATTCCTGACTTCGGAAGTTGTGGAGATCACAAGATTCACAACATCAAGATTCACAACAACAACCCATTCCGGAACAAGATTCACAACATCAAGCGATGCTTCGTCGCAACATGGGAGGGTTGAATTTGTTGAACAGTATTTGGATGTGCAGAAAATACCATCTGATCCTCTCGATGGTGCTGCTTCTGGAAGCCGTGACAAGTCCGATCGCCGAGCTGCTGAGAGAACGTATGGATCCTTCAAACTGTTGGCCAAAAGAGCTTCACGTTATGCTACTTTGGGATGGAATGGCATCTTAGGCAAAAATGCAGGTGGACAGGTTGATAACTCAACTGCTTCATCTAGTCGTGTTGAGCAGCGTTACTTTCCTGACTCTGGGAGTGGGGATGACGAATCCGAGATGCTAGCAAGAGGTGGTAAATCCCCTAGTACGTCCATTGAAGAGGTTTCAGGGGACAACCTGTCTTCAACACAGCGGGGAGTCAATGAGATCCCAATTGTTGCTATTGTTGGAATGCCTGGAATCGGCAAAACTACTCTTGCTCAACTGGTGTTTAACGACAATCGTATCCATCAATGGTTCGAACTAAGGTCATGGGTCTGGGTACCCTATCCCTTTCAGATGAAGGACGTCATGAAGGACATAGTCAACTCTATCCAGTTCCATGGTGATCCCCAGTCTCTTGCTGCCGGAGAATCATTAGCTTCGCTTCAGCAAAACTTGCTCGTAAAAATTGGGAAACAGAAGCTCCTGCTTGTGCTTGACAATGTCTGGAGTGGGCATGACATCTGGGAGACACTCCTGGTGCCGCTACAATCTGCAGCACCTGGCTGCAGGATAATCGTGACGACACGTGACAAAAAGGTTGCTAATGCGCTGAATGCAGAATTTATTTTACCCATTGCTGAATTATCTGAAGAAGATTGCTGGAAAGTTGTGCGGAAAACTGCTTTGCCACATGATACATCTCTAGATTCAGAGTTAGAAAGAGTTGGGTGGAAAATAGCTGAGAGATGTAAGGGTCTACCGCTGGCTGCAAAGACGTTTGGAGGCATCTTAAGGCCAAGTGTGAATATGCAGTCATGGGAAGAAATATCACGAAGGGAGATTTGGAACTTGCCAGAGGGAGGCGAACGCCTTATTAAGTCTCTTCTTCTAAGCTATCAGAATTTGTCCCCCCAACCAAACCAATGTTCTGCAATGATGCGATGTTTCGCATACTGCTCTATATTCCCCAAGGGACATATGTTCCAAAGGGAAAGGTTGGTTCTTCTGTGGATTGCAGAAGGTTTTGTCAAGGATGTCGGCGCATCAACTGAAGCAATAGCAGACGGGCACTTCCGTGATCTTGTATCCAAATTCTTACTTCGAGAATCAAACTGCAATGAGTCCAATCCACCAACTTTCATGATGCATGACATGATCCATGACTTGGCACGCTACGTAATGGGAGGAATTGGTTTCCTGGAACATCCAAGAGATACGCAGGAGATCTCAAGCAGAACACGACATTTTACCTTCAGGCAAAGTAAGACCGACAACGAAGGCAGTCTCAGAATATTGAGTGAACTTAATTGCTTGAGAACGTTCCTGCCTTTGCCCTCGAAACAATTCGATGGCAGATCTAATTGCTGCTTGTCTAAAACTGTGCTAGCGTCTTTGATAGAGAGGGGGAGTCACCTTCGAGTACTCTCCTTGGCGAATTACGAAATCACTGACTTGCCGGATCCCAAAGGTAGACTGAAATACTTGCGGTACCTGGACTTATCCAACACCCTTATTTGCAGTTTACCCAAGCCCGTATTTGGACTTGGCTTTCTGCGGACCTTGTGGCTGACAGATTGCGTCCATCTGACAAGCTTGCCAGTAGATTTAGGCAGTCAGCTTCCTAGATTACGCCATCTTGATATAAGGGGCTGTAAACTGCAAAGGCCCTTACAGGAAAGAAGGGGGCTGAAAATTGTTCACAGCCGAAGGGGCTTGAATATGCTACCTTTGCGATAAGCTGCAGTTATCTCGACCATTCCCCAAGTAGTCGAGACTGCTTGCATATCAGGGGATGGGTGATATCCTGTGGGAATTAAATTGAACAGATATATCTTTTTAAAAATAAATTTTCAAAATGATATTTATATGGAATTATTTGTTTTTTTATATAGTATATCATTGCATTTTAAAATCAATAGTTTGTTACAATCTATCAAAACTTTTCTAATTATAAAGGTATTCCGGGGTCGATGTGTATTAACACCAGATGTGTATTAGTACCAAGCAAAGCAGTTAAGACCTTGTCATGGGGTTAATATTTTTATCTTTCAATGGAGTGTGATGGTTTTCTGCAAGTGATCAAGATTAGTTCTTCAACGTTATCTACTTGTATATGTAAACTGTGTTGAATTATAAACATCAAACTCTCTCTTAGATTTGTTGAAGTTATTTTATCTATGTATTATTTGGTGGTTGTCCTCATTATCGACAAGATGATCTAAGCATAAGTGGATCATATTGTTACTGGATATTGAAGAAAAAAAAGTGAGGGAAGCCCCTTGCGATTCCGACCACGGTCGCCCGCATCGAACTCATTTGATTAGGGTATCAAATGGGAACAGGGAAAGCACGAAAGCAGGAGGATGATGGCGAGATGGCGAGATGATGGATGATGTTAGGGCTAGCGATTTGGGGGGAATCGAAGGGAAATGAGAGGAAGGCGGGGTAATGAGAAAACCAAAGCGAAGGAGCCTGAGAAAGCAAAGGGGAAGATCATCAGTACCACAAGCAGTTAGGGAATACATGAATGCTTTTGTTGATCGAGCTTGCAGAGGAATGGTCAAACCTGAGATCCATCTCCATGAGCAGGGTTATCACATCTTCAGGTTTGGATCTTTCGAGGACAAACAATGTATTCTCGATGGAGAGTAGTTTATCAACTCCAGGCCTCGGATGTTAAGAGGATGACCACCATTTTTGCAGTTGGATCGAGAGAATTTGGATAGAATTCATGTTTGCATTCATTTGGATAAGCTACATCTCAATTTCTAGGGATGGGAAACTTTGGATAAGATTGCTAGCAATTTGGGTTTAGAATGACCGCTGAAAACAGTAGCATTTACCATTAGTATCCAAAATGTGAAAAGAAGTTTTTTTGTCTTGAAAAACTTTATATCTGTATTAAAAGATTTAGTTAATTTTTTTAAACTAAACCTTAAGAAAAAGACTATATATATGTCTTGAATGGTCTATGTTTCGATATATTCGAAATTGTTTGACGGCCAAAAAAAAAAATGAGAGACGGTGACATGAGTAAAAGAAGAATAGAAAAAGATGATTTGTGATTTTATTTCCTTCGATTAGATTCTTTTTTGATTACGTGTTCTCTTATATTCCCAAACATTGGTGTTGATGATGATGAAATCTTGGTCGTGACATATTGGTGATGTTCTTTTATTCCTTGATATTCTGCTGCATATTTGTGCTTTATGGTGGTTGGTGTTATTGTTTATTGATCTCGTTCGTTCCGATCTTTGGTGTTGGAGGTTTTTGTTTGGAGAGACGGTTCTTTATGACGAAGTGGTTCTTTTACGAGAATCAACTCTTCGATTTATTCCGCTGTATAAATTTGTTTGTTATTCCGTCGACCTTAATCCCAACATGAATATTAATAGATGCTAATACTTTAAAGGAGATCGTGGAGGAATTTGATTTCATGGGACCTTAAGATAGAGTTCATCAACATGTTACCTAATGGCTTCCAGTGAGGTGTCCCATATATATGTCATATGTAGGGGTGATGAAAAAAATCCGAAAATCGAATCGAAAAATCGAATTCGGTTCAGTTGATTTCATTTTCGATAATTCGATTTTTGATTTTCGATTTTTTCTTGAACTTGGGTTTTGGTTTCGATTTTGGATTTCTAATAAATTCAATAATTTAGTTAACCGAATTAACCAAAAATATATAATTTGATTTTTTCTTATTTATTATGTCTAACTTTATATCTTCTATTATAATGATACGAGTAATAAAAATGTTTATTAAGTGTATAAAAAATTAGTTATATTCTATTTAATGCATTTATGAATTAATTTTTGTTGTTTATTTAATATTCTTGTACTCTTTTTTTTTTCAAGAGAAAAACATTAAAATTTTTAAACCTTTTAAAAATTTGATAAATAACCGAAACCGAACTGAGTTTTAATTAACCAAAATCAAATTATCCTGTTTAATTTGGTTCGATTTCGGTATCTCATTTTCGAAAAATCGAATTTAATTCAATTATTCGAAATCGTAAAAAACTTCGATTTTATCGAATTCTCATCCCTAGTCGAATGTGGTGGCATAGAGGTGAGGAATGTAAGAAGGTGATTCTTCCAAAGAAGCAGAGGTGAGGAATGTAAGAAGGTGATTCTTCCAAAGAAGCAGTGGATGATTAAAAAGGTGAATACTAAAGCTGATAGCCAAGTATAGATTATCACTGGTTGGCCTCTTGGAAACTTTTCCAAGAGTTAAACTTGATAACTTCTCTAGAGTAGTCTCTTGTTTCAAGAAGTGGGAGTGGCCCAGTAACTATTTGTATGCAGTTTATGGTAGGATTTGGTGTGTTTGGGATGATAGTAGGTGACTGCGCAGTCACTCTCTGAGTGTCAATCTAACATCTTAATCCTCCCCACATCGCTAAATATAAAATATGCACGGAGGCATCGGAAGCTTACATAAAGGATAGCTTCCCATGAAGTTGCAAGCCAGTGATGACATCGGTACTTTGCAAGTTACACTTGACACGAATCACATCCAAGCACCCCAACCGGGGAACATATGAGCAAGGCGCTCGGGATCGATAGCATCTTGAATGAGCTGTTGAACCTGTAAATGATTCAGATTCATGCAAGCGGACAAGATACATTCAAAGGTAGGTATGTTAAGTTGACAAAATGGGTACCATATGTAGTGACTGCATGTAAATTTACCTGTCCATGCGCACTTCTCATTTCACCCTCTTCATATCCATCTAGTTTTTGTTTGACACGCAACAGAGCTCGTGCGGCGTCTTTGTTACCTTCATAATCATCTTCGGAATCCTCCCAACTAGTTTCTAGATCTTTGGCAGTTTCCTGAGAAGTTAGCAACACATGCTGCATGAGCATCATATACCTCGAACATGATGCGATGTTGTGTCACGTATGACAATTCCACATAAGAGCCTTGATGCTAAAAGTGCACTCGTAAGGAAGCAATTTTAGCATTGTGACTTCGGTGAAAGCATGCTCGTCCATCGGATTTAAGGAGGTTTGTGTGCTATACTGCACTAAACCAACTTTTTCCCTCCTTATGATTTAAGGAGGCTTCAATAAAATCAGAACCTCGATCCATCTCCTACTACCAGCACCATGGTCGATGATGAAGTCATCAACACCACTAGCCCCGCTAACATCCAATCTGTCACGCGACGGAAAGAGGGCAAGATCTATTTCCCTACTTGTTCTGTGAGATTTGATGGGTCGAGCTACTTGCTATGGTCAGAATCGATGTTGATTTCCGTAGCCTCGGACGAGTGCACGAGCTACCTTACAGGGGAGAAGCCAAAACCTACTGGTACTAATGCACTGATATGGATTGCCGAAGATGCTCTTGTTAAGGCTTCTTGCTTAACCACATGGAGACACGTCTACAGCGACATTATGTGTTCATGAAGACTAGTACTGAGATATGGTCCTCTCTGAAAACTACATATTCTGATCCCGGGAATGACCTTCAGGTCTATGAGGTAACAAGCGAATTGAAGATCCCAGACAACAAGATCCGAGTGTTTGTGAGTACTATTCAAAACTCTGCTCGTTGTATCAAGAACTAGCAGTGTATGATGACACTTAGGAGGACATTCCGGGTGAGATTGTGGTAAAGCTTCAAAAGAAAGAGGAAAAGAAGAAAGTATATCAATTTCTGATGGGATTGAATCAAGAGTTTGTTGTAATACGATAGACCATACTGCAACGAGACCCCTTGCTAACTCACTATAAAAAAAAAAATTGCAATCTACCTATGGAAATTTTAGTTAAAAACCAGATATTTTTGCGATAGATCCGTAGCAAAAATTACAAGTAAAAAAATTTATTTTTTTGGCGCAGAAAGTCAAATCTGTCGTTAAATTTAATACATTTAGCGACAGAATTCCGTCGCTGAAAATGAAACAAATCCCATCATATTTTTTAGCGACGGATGTCCATCGTTAGAAAATAAAAAGAAATTACAATTATATTTATTAGCGATGGAATCCATCGTTAAAAAATTTTAGCTACCGATCTGTCACAAATTTAATTAATTTTGTCTTAAAAAATTTTTGCATTAAAAATTTTTAGCGACGGATTCGTCGTTAATAAGTAAAAAAAATTCATTAATTAGCGACGGATTCCGTCGTTAAACAATCATTAATTTTCTTATTGCATAAAAAATTTTTACAATCATATTTTTAACGACGGATCCGTCGTTAATAAGTAAAAAGAAATTTATAATTTCATTAATTAGCGACGGATTCCGTCATTAAATTATAAAAAGAATTTTATAATTACATGAATTAGCAATGGATTCCGTAACTAAAATAACAATTAGCTACGGATTCCGTCGCAAAAATTGTATTCGATAATTTCAAGTGATGATCTAATGAGTTAAAATTTTACAAATTGTAAATATTTACGGATTTCGTAATAGTTGAAATGTTAACTTATGATAAGATGTTGTATTTCACAAAAATTTAATGAAGGAACTACATATTGTTAAAAACTCGTAATAATATGTTCACAAGATATAAGATGTTATATATGTAACAAACTTGAAACATATAAGATGTTGCACATGATATTGGTGTTAAATGTATCACGTATTATAAATGATGTTCTCATAAAATTAAATTGAAAGTAATTGTGAAAAAGAAGTAAACGATGTAAAAAAAAACATAAAAAGATTATAGAAAAAATTTAAAAACTAGATTATTAGCGACGGAATTCCGTCGCTAATTAGGTTTGTAGATCATTATAGCTCACGGCGTTACGTTTCTTTTGTTTCTCTATTTTTTCTTCTTTCCAGGGGCAAGAAATGAAGATTGATTTTGATTAAGTTAGGATCATGTTTGTAATATATATGTTTGAGACAGTATTTTAAGATTTCGTTGTGTATCTGTATAATATGTAAGTAAACTTGTGGACTTAGAATGATGATGCTTTAAGTGTAATTTTATTTAGTATTCATTCTAAACCCGGTAAAGTTGAATTGCCTGGTTAGGGATTGTAGAACCCTAACGACAGTAATGCTACGTGTGTTTTCTAGAAAAAGATCGGAAAACTCGGGGCGTTACAGTTTGAGAAGAGGAGAAGAAGTTATTGTTACAAAGCAACGAGAATCCTTCATCATTAATAAGAGAAGGTGATCATCTTGTTTGCAAATCTCAAGATATAAATCAAAACGTACGGATATGTTGATATGTAAAAATTGGTTACAAGGATCACTTTGTGACTTGATCTGGAATTACCCAGAAAGATTTAGAAAACGAGCCTTATATCAATAGAAAGCCCTTGAAGTCTAGTTTTCAGAACAATTTAAACATATTGATTTGGAGTTGTATGCAAGGATTTATATACTGATTAGTGAAGTAAGGTCTAACTATCTGATCTAGCAGAAAATATAAACTTGAACGAATGAACTGCTATTATTGGTAAGGTTTCATGATGAAAAATCTAATTCTATATGGAAATATTATAGAGTCTAGTTTACTCAGAATTTTCCGAAATAATTTTTGGAGTTGTATACGAGAAGTTATAGATTTAAACGTGTCGAATGATCATGTTGAACAGAATCCGAAAATGAGCCGTTTTGACCCCGAAACAACTCCAAATATTCACAAACACTTCTAATAATGATAAATACATAAAATCATCATCATGAACTATCAAAATAAGTATAAAAGTTTTTTCTCAAAACTTGGTACCACCACATAATATTATATGGCGGTTTTTCAAGAAGTACGAATAAATATGCTTAGTTCCATAACGTGGACAATGGGTTTTCAAATGATTTTGATGGACGTTATGTGATGGAGAAGTTGGCCCAGATCAGTGTCTATATCTCAAAAATCTCTGTTCTTCTTTTATCCTCATTGAGTTCAATCTTTCATGTCGGGATACGGACTTGTGATGGTTAAGTAAGTAAAAGACTATAAAAGTGGACAAAGACGTACAAGCTATTATTACATGTATAGTTTGATATGGCGCCCATATTTTCTTATGGTTATTAGAAAATATTTTACAAGTACTCATCGATCGTCATAGTCGAGGGAGTACCCTGCAAATCGAATACATATATTTTTGGTTGCTGAGTTTTTAGCTCACGGGTTATGTGTTTTATTTGAAGATCCACCACAGGACGATACTGAAGCACTAGAGTGAGAATCTATGCATGTAGTTAATTACCTCACTATTCAATTTGTAATATTGAATACATGTAATAATTTGGTTGGGAACCACTTGTAGACATTTGAACAATGTATTTGTGATTTAATATAATATATTTTGGGTTTGCATAACATCATTTGGATTTATAATGATAATGATTTAGTAGCTTTTCTTAGTTTCTATACCTACAAACCCGTTTGGGTTACTTAGCCTTGTCATGGAGAGAATCTATGATAGCATAACGTCACGTGCCGGGCATGCCGAATTTTAGGGCGTTACAGATATATATGACATCACTGCCGCTAGTCCCAACGCCTCAGATAGGCAAAAACTATATTTCTTTGTTTAGTCATAAGAATTAAGCTAAGTTCACTTATACATCATTAGTCTATAAGCTCTTATTGCACTCAATCTTAACCCAGAACATCACCTTTGCGGCGGAATTACATCTTTTACTAAGATCAGAATACCTTTCATACATAAGCTACATCTAGCATCAAATCTTAGGTCACACTTCTCCTTCAAGTCTTGTTCCTGTAACAAATAATAACCGTGAGTTATAGGAGCTCAGTAACATGTCGGCCCCCTTACCAAGGGTTACACGAGAAAAGAAGATAATAAAAAAAAATGATCACTTAGATACTTTGTTCTAACACTCTGGAGTTATCATGCCAATCTGACATTCACAATTATTATCACAAGCATATCAATGACTCACCGTAGTCACATAAGCACACTTAGCATCACCTAACAACGCTCGAAACCGTGCATCCATCAACGCTCTCGACATTATCGACGTCATTTACTACCGTCATACCTTTTATGGTAATGACAATCAAGACCTCCATATCAAACAAACTGAGACAATGACACGGTGACACGACAGGTCCCCAATCCAAGTCTCACGCACTACTGCACTCAACAGTTCACTCAAGACTTTGTTATACTTACCACCATGTCAATCACACAGAGACGACAAACAATAGATACCCTCAACGTTATAATTGTGCCCTTGACGAGACTTATTCAATTTCAATTTATCAAGCTTTATTCAACTTTAGCAAAAGAGACATCCGTAAAGGAGGATCAGCCAATCCGAAGCCCATGGTCTCCTGCGGTGAGATACCCTCATGCCAAAAGGTCGATGAAAGAATGTCATCACCAAGTCACCGTATAACATGTACGACAAACACAACGCTCTTTGTGTTTTATACCACGAAGTTATCTAACCAATTATGGATTTACACTCCTTTCACTAACTCATCCTCTTTATACTAACAATCAAAACATAACACAAATACACACATCATCGTATCACAGCACACAGCAGTTGTAGTCAGTATTTTATGTCAACCACATTTAGTGACTATGTCCATAGATTCCAATACATATTATTATACTCACGGTATAATAATACGCATCGTCACACATGATAAATTTAAACGTTTCTTTTTATCACAGTTCTTCACATGCACACATTCAGCCTCGTCCTTAAGTGATGACGAGCGGCGTCTTCAAGTCCTATAATGTAATAGGATACGCGTATTAAGACACACCCTTGTGAATGATTGCTCACGTTATGAAATTAAGTATATTTATTCGTACTTCTTGAAAAACCGTCATAATAATGTTATGTGGTGATACCAAATTTTGAGAAAATCCTTTGATACTTATTTTGATAGTCCATGATGATTATTTTATATATTTATCATCATTAGAAGTGTTTGTGAACATTTGGAGTTGTTTCGGGATCAAAACGGTTCATTTTCGAATTCTGTCCAACATGACCCTTCAACATGTTTAAATCTGGAGTGTCTTGATTTGGAGTTGTTTGATATCGAGGTCTTGACTGTCATTACCACAAAGAGTATGACGGTAATAAATGACGTTGATAATGTCTGGAGTGTCGATGGACGCATGATTTCGAGCGTTATTACGTGGTGTTAAGTGTACTTATGTGACTAAGATGAATCATTAGTATGCTTGTAATGATAATTGTGAATGTCAGATTGACATGATCATTCCAGAGTGCTGGAACAAAAGATCTAAGTGATCATTTCACTTTTCTTTTATTATCTTTTTCTCTCGTGTAACCCCTGATAAGGGGACCGACACGTTATTGAGCTCCTATAGCTCACGGTTACTATTTTTCTGTGTATTTTTTCTTTCCTTTGTTACAGGAGCAAGACTTGAAGGAGAAGTGTGACCTAAGATTTGATGCTAGATATAGTTTATGTGTGAAAGGTATTCTAATCTTAGAAAAAGATGTAAATTTCGCTGCAAAGGTGATATTCTGAGTTATTATTAAGTGCATCAAAAGTTTTTAAACTAATGATATATAAGTGAACTTAGCTTAATTCTTATGATTAAGTCATGAAGTATAGTTTTTGCCTAGTTGAGGCGTTGCGTCCAGCGACAGTGACATCATATGTATCATTAATAAACTGTCGGAGCATTACAGATTGGGTTTTTTATTTTAAGTGGTACCTTGTGGGAATGAAGTTCCCTTGATGGTACCTCATTAGAAATAAATCTCCAAAATAATACCTGAGAAGATTTTTCATTGAAAAAAATAGTCTCTTCATCCCAAAAAAATTACAACACTTACTAAATTGAGATGTACCAATAAAATTACAACATTATACTATTTAGAAACCCTTTTCCTACAAAAATAGCAAAACATCCTTATTATCACATCAACTCATCCCATTATCTTTTCTTCTCGTTTTTTCCTCACTTTTTTCACTCACATAAGTCAAAGGATAAATTAATCTTTATAACAAAAAATAACACACACATAAATTATCGTATCAAATCAATTCGTTGTAATTCTTTTGGGATTAAGGGAGTACCAAATCAATGTTTTCCTTTATATGGGATCGGAGGAGCATTATTTATTTATTAATTTTTAATCAATTTCAAATGATTAAAAAGATCAATTGATTAGCCAGCATTTTCTTTTGTTTGATCTTTTTAAAGATGATTGATTGCTATTCAACATTATTTATTAATTAATAATTATATATAAGTATTTTTTTTGTAAAGGACAGCATAATGACTGCTGCAAATAACATTTTGAAAATTTTATAATATAACTTGAAAAATTTATACTATAATTTATTGATTATATATAATCATATTTTAATTATAAATTATATTAAAAATATAATTATATACCTTTACTAATTTATAATATAGATTTTATAACTATAATATAAAATTTTTAAAATATAATATTTATAATAACTACTTTGTTACCGTTTACAACCTTCATATATTTTTTCTTATATATCCTTTTAACTTTTAGTCGATATTTATGTTGAGGGAAGCAGTGGTAAAAGGGCCTATGCAAAGCACTCTCAGTCTCTCACCCTCATCGAACCATCCATCCAAACAACGATGACTACGAAGCGCCCTTGCACAGAATCCTCGCCAGAACCACCGTCCGTCGCCGCCGCATCTCACCCCTCAGCCGTCACCGTCGCCGCCCCATCCCTCGAACCCCTCGCTCGCCTCCCCGCCGACATCAACCGTCGGATCCTCTCAACCCTAACCCTAAAAGAAACCCTCACCCTCTCCCGTCACTGGCACCGATTCATCTCCACCTCTTACCTCTCCCACCTCAAATTCGACCGCAAATAGCTTGGCTTCCCTCCATCCCAGGAGAACTGTAAGGATGAAATTCCCGGTGTAGAAAAATTTTTACGATCGTAAATCAATTTGTTGAGTTTTATCTAAACGTTGAGAGAATTTCATCATTGTCGATAAATTTTTTGTATCGGAAAGGAAAATGGGAGTGATCTTGATCGTTGGATTGATTTCGCGGTCAACAAGGTAGCGGAAGAGGTTAGAATTGACTTGTTTTGTTATGCGGAGTGTTGTAGGAATGAGGAAGATGAGTATTTGGATTATAACGATACGAAGTATGTGGTACGAAGGGATGTTTTCGGGGATGGGCGCAGGTGAAGGTATTGAGTGTGACGAATTGCGTGTTGGAGAGGGGTTTGTTTACGAGAGAGGGTTCGGGTCGTTGAGGAAGTTGAGATTGATGTGTGTGCTGTTGGTTGGGTACAATGTGGATGGAATGGTGGAGGAGTTGGGGAAGTTGGAGGAGTTGAGTTTGAGTAGGTGTGGTGCCGAGGGAGTGTTGTGTATCAGGGCTTTGCGGTGGTTGAAGTCGCTGAAGCTGGTTTGTTGTCCGGGATTGGAAGAGGTTTTGATGTATGATAATGTGGGTTTGGAGAGGTTTAATTTCCCGTGTTGAAATGGCCGGTGGGATTATCTTGGTGCTCCGAATTTGAAGAGTTATGAGGTTAATGTTGATGGGAATGGGCTGAAGCGGTTTTTGGGTGAAGGGATTTCGGAAGATCTGAACTTGGTTACTGATCTGACTATCACTGCGTTCGAGAATTATTCGGTGAGTATACTAAAAACGGAAGAAAAATCGTGAATCTTTTTGCGTGTTTCGGTTGTTGCTCATGATTACTTCTTGTGTAGGGTATAACGCTACCCAAATTCATGCCATTCTTCAGCAACATTACATCGCTGAGGCTTGACACGATGCATTTTGATATTCTGCTTGTGGTTTCTATCCTTAGAAACTTTCCCCGATTGGAACGACTTCATTTGGAGGTGAACTTTCTCTTTGACCCTTTTTCCATCAAGAGAGAAGTGAACAGATTTGTTTCTACTACTATCATTTTAATTCCATCTTGATGCTGTATCAAGTTTGATTGTACTGCACATTTAGATTTTGTATTCATTGCCAACAAATATTTCCTCTTCTGTACTAGCAATTATAAGTTCAAAATGGAAGGGATTTAATGCCCTGTACATCAATGGAGACCACTGCATATCCGCCAACTGTGAGATGTTTTGGAACTCTAGAAATTTGCTGCTTGGTTTGTGCTCTCTAGACCGTTATCCTTAGTGGCGCTATGGAGAACTTTGTCAATTGTGGTTGGAATAAGTCGCAAGAAAGACTTTATGCATCCCTCTCATAGTTTTTAAGAATACAATGCATCATTGGGAAAATATTGGAATGTGTGAGGAAATATTCAACCTGAAAATTAATAGCAGGACTGCTAGAGATTGTGCGAAAGCCTGTACTTTTTATTGAGAGGGTTTCTAGTATGAAGTATCTACTATCTTCAAGATGAAGTTCTCAGTTTCATTCCATGTCGATTCCTTCTTAGGCTGCAATGTTTTCTTTTAAGACTTGTATTACTATGATGTGATTCCTCAGTTTCTCAGCTCTGATGTTTAGTAGGTAGGACGGTTCTGTTGTTTTTTATGCCCTAATCTTATCTGGCGCTATGGATACAAGATTTGATTTCTCCCTAAGCAGGAAAGCTGCTGCAGTCTTTTTCATTCTTGTTTACTCTTTTGTTATATGATTAAATAAATTTACCAAAATGATTTTTCTCCTATTTACTTGGTACTAAGACAAAATCCTTTAAAAGAAAAAGGGATTGAATGACTTAAGATAAGAGTCGACAATTACTTATAAAAAGAGAAATCAAAAAAAGATCAATAAAGGAAGCAACTCTTATCTTATTCTATTTCTATGAGAGAATAGAACTTGAGTACTTGACTGTCTTGTTGAATCTTGCTATATTCATTATATAGAAATCAAACTTCCAATTGACTTTGATCAATTTTTGGAAATAAAAAACAATAGAAGATTCTATTAAAAAAGAGGGGCTACTCAGTATGAACTTAAAAGGACGTATAGTAGGATTTCTTGCAATCATGCTATTGCACAAATTTATGATTTTTCGATCCTAGAAGGAGTTATAGGAAAGGAATTGGAATGTCAGAATATTGATACATGAAATGTTTGCAGCCGAACTAAATTTGTATATGCTTAGGTCGATCCAGATTATAAAGCAGCATTTTGCTAACTTTTTCCAAGTAATTTGTTACTTCCCCCAAATCGTGTTCTCTTAATGCTTGTTAATCTGTCTTTTCCTACTTTTGTAGACATTGTGTCTCCAGAACCTTGAAAGGGAGCACACAGGGCTTGAAGATTATGCCCTGGAACACTTGAAGGAAGTCGAAATTAGCGGATTTGTCACTACTAAGAACCATATGGAGTTCACTGTTTTCTGCTGAAGCATGCTGCTTCTCTCACGCGTTTGGTTTTCCGAAAAAAATGCATCATACTTGGATAAATCTGATCAATCATGGAGCGAAGACGAGATCCAAAAGCTATCAGGTTTGCTGGAGCTTAAGGACGTCGTCATTGTCCTCAAATAAGTGCTCGTCGTGCAGCCTCAGCAGCTTGCTTGGTTCAGCAACTCTGCTTCGGTTTTTGCTCTCTTTACTGCTTGTGACTTTCCGGGCATAGTTTTCTGTGTAACTTATCTAGTTTGATGTGAATATGAAGTTTTCATTTCTTCGATGAATATCAGTTTCTACTCTGCTTCGATGAATAACAAAAATGGTTGCACTTAATGAAAGAAGAGTTTTAATAATTCAATGCAGAGGTGCAGTTCTGCAACAAGCAATGTTGGGGGCATTCCGAGAATCAAACTCGACCTCTCACACCCAAAGCTGAGAATCATACCACTAGACTCTGTACCAGTGGTCCGTCGATCTCCCTCAGTTTTTGCTTCATGCCAAATTGTGAAGAAATCATAAAAATGGCGATGATGATCTGGTGTTAATCACAACAATGGCATGTCAACGCTTATAAGAGATGATAACCTACACTATTCAAGGATTATGGATTCTTTTCCTGTATTCAGAATGTACGAATGGTGGATTAAAAAAACTCGCAGTCAAAACTTCCATCAATGACTAAAACCAGGATATTCCATCATAAAAAAAAAACCAGGAAATTCTTTCCTACAAAAAAAAAAAAAAAAAAAGAAAAGGAAAAAGAAAAAGAAAAACCAGGAAATTCTAATTGGTCATCAGTATAAGTCTCACATCACGAGTAACATGAGGAAGGATTAAGGTACAGGAGCTGAACTTATGCATAAATTCAGCACAATCCCAGGGCATGGCCACCTATAAAGCTTTCTAGAAGTGAAGCAATTTGGGCCTCTGGCAACAAAAATCACCCTCTCCTCATTAGAACACCCCCAAGCAGTACAAGAAAATGCAGAAACAGAAGACGGCAATGAAACAGTATCATTCCATAACAGCAACTCCTCCAGCAGCTTTGATCTTTTCGATTATATCGGCTGCTTCCTCTTTTGTCGCCCCTTGTTTGATCATGACAGGCGCCTTTTCCACCAGATCCTTCGCCTCCTTCAGCCCCAGATTAGTGAAAGCCCTTACTTCCTTGATTACCTTGATCTTTGAAGCAGCATCGAACTTCTCCAGCTTGATGTCAAAAGCCGTTTTCTCCGGCTTCTTCTCTTCTACCTGGCTAGCTCCAGCAGCTGGTCCTCCTTGAGGACCCAAGTCCAAGCCCTCTAGGGAGATCTGTTGTAGCTTGGGATGCTTCAGCTTCTCGCTGAGCACGGGACCTATTTGCATGCGCTCTTCTATGGTCAGAGATACGATTTTCTCAGCAAGTTGAACCACCTTCTCGGAAGGCGGAGGCTTGGGTCCATACGGATTATAAGTTGGTGGGTACTTGTATTTTACAGGTTTGGATCTCAAAGCTCCAACTGTGTGGAGGCAGTGAGCTCGAGGGGTGCAAGATGCTTCATGGTGACACATACGAGTAAGAGCTGTTTTCAAAAGCCGGTTGAATCGCATATTGCTAGCCTGTTAAGTAAGAATAGCACCACGGTTTTTCCCAGAGGAAAGCTTTCACAGCAATACTGTTACTCGATCGATAAGAATTTCAACCACACTTCTTTTCATCGAATCACTCTACCTGGAAACAGACACACTGAGAAGCACAACAACAATTCACATAAGGCCCGCAATGATCAACACCAATTCATTTGGTCGCACCATCAAGCAGAAATCAACACCAATTCTCCAACTACACCTAACAGTAACAATGAACTCGATCCAATGATCTATACCAGTTTGATACTAACAGCACCACCCGTTTCTTTCATTTCGTGTCAAAAGCCTAGCTGGCCAAGATGGTGAATTCAAGGATCCAGTGACTATGGTTTAGTATCAAGGCAACAATGAACACAAGTCACAAAAATGGCGAAGACGCCATCATTTCATCATCAATCAGCAAATTTTAAACCTATGCTATGACACCAAACGAACAACAACATCAACAACAACATTTTCAACACTATCAAACACCACAAGAACATACAATTGAATAAGCACAAACATATCCTCTTTCGAAATCAATGATTCCCGACCAAAACCATGAACATAGAAAACCACGAAAACCATACAAGCAGCGTAATCAGATACTATGAGGAGATCTAAGTCGAAAATTTTGGAATTTCATCGGACAAGTTTGAGTGCGAGAAAATTCAGGTGAAGAAGAGAGAGACGTTTTCACTCACCGAAGAGGATTTTCTTTGTCAACGGTTCAGTTTAGGGTTTGGTGAAGATGGGTTTGTGAGATGAGGTCAGCACCAAGTTTGATGCTGAGATGGCATTGTTGTTCTGGTTGGGACTTTAGGCCCATTTTTTGGTCTTTTGAGCTAGGCCCATATACCTCCACTAGAAAAGCCTTTGATTTTGGTAGAAAATATAGCAAGCATAGTATTCATTCTATGGGGTGATAAACGAGCGAGTTTGAACGAACAGGGGCTGTTTGAGCTTGATTTGTCTATTTGTTATATTACTCAAGCTCGGCTCGTGTTCTTTTATAAACAAATCGAGCTCAAATCAGTTCGTTTAGTAAAAAGTTCGGTATGTTTAATTTATTAAAAGATTCGTTTGTTAAGTGACTTATTAGGTTTGTTCAGGTTTCAATTCGTTTAAACTCATCTCGTTTAAAAAATATTTTAGATTATTTTAATATATAATAGTATTTTTTGAAAACAACATATAATTTTTTTTAATAAACAAGTACCAATAAAACTTACACTTATATATATAATTTGAGCTCTTATCGAGTTTTTATAGAATCGAGACCTACTCGAACTCTTATCAAGCAAATCGAGCCAAGCTTGAGAACGATCCGAGCTGAGCAAGACTTTACTTCTGTTCATTCGTTTATTTAAACGAGTTTAATATTTTGTTCGTGTTTCGTTCATTTAATAATTATAAGAGATTGAACAAGTTTTTTACGAGCCGAACATGAGTCGAACCCGAGTTTATCGAGCCAATTTGCAGCCCTAATTCTATGTTTAGGGTTGTTAGGTTTCGTTATCGTTTTTAGTTTCCTGTTTTCGGTTCATTGGGTGATGAAACAAAATACTTTGATACTGATTTATGTATTTTAAATAGATGAAACAGAAATTGAAAAGAAAAAAAATCAGAAAAAATGATTTTTAGTTATGTTTTTTATTTCATATGAGTGCAGCATTCAAGATTTTCTTTACCAAAAAAAATATTTTACTTCATGAAGTACTTTTAGGGCCCGTTTGATATGATTTTTATTTCTGATTTTATATTTTCGTTTCACTGACGGATGAAACAGGATGTATGGTATTGATTGTTGTTTTTGATATAGATGATATAGGAACAAAAAAATATAAAATCAAAAAAAATGATTTTCGGTTTCAGTTTCTTGTTTTATCTCGGTACAATATTCAAGACTTTCTTTACAAAAAAATCATTTTATTTTGTAATGTAATTTCAGTTTTGACTAATGGTTTTCTATTTTTGTTATTGATTTTAGTTTTCATAATTTTGAACAACTGTATGAAATAGTCCCTTAGTTTTCGTCATTGGTTTTCTATTTCTGTTATTATTTTTGATTTTTATAAATTGGGACAGTGATACAAAACGAACCCCTTAGATAGTCACTTACTTATGGACTTCTGTTTTCTTGAACTAGGTTGGGTTTGCGTACGAATGATGTTGATGTTGTGGTAGTTACTGGAGTATATGGATTGCAATGCACATGAACATGTGAAACTTGAGCCATAAATGTTAAGATAACAATTGAAAGTTCGTATCAGACTATCAGTTGAGCAACTGCAACATAGCCTTTGCAGCAGCCGTAATGCAGGCTAACCATTGGATCAAAAGCGACAGATTCCTTGCTAATTTGAACCATAGTTTAAGTTTCTAGATAAAATTTTGAACAAGTACAGTTACAATCATCTTGAACTCCAGGGCTCTTTGTACTTGGTAAACTTTAGTTAAGAGATAAAAAGATCAATGTTATGTGGGCATCTGTTCTTTGGAAATGGAAAGGGTTTTGACAGGATGAGGAGAGGACCATTAGCACTTTTTGGTCCAACACTGACGAAGGATCTAGTGCATTGTGGGAGTCATATGCAAGCTTCGCCGTATCCAAAGAGAACTTTCACTTTTCCTTCAAGTTCCTTCTTTTACATCTTTTTGCTTGTAATCCTCCTTGTATCTTTATTTACACAAGCCGCGACCGATATTCAACGGTTCGTTCTTTCGGTAGATGTAACCATCTCTTAAAGATACGAAGAAATGTGTTGGTTATTGGTATGTTTATATGAAATATGTGTACGTTTTACAAGATAGTTGATCATGCGATTGATGATTCACCATGCGCACATCTCAACAGTACTTTAGAGTCCTTATTGTGACAAAGATCATTTTCTTTATCGAACGTCCATATTGGTATATGGTCTGATAACTCAAACAAGGCAATCATGATCACTCTTTCGTGATTGATGATTTCGGATGATAGACCGAAATTTCCTGCATATATAAGAAGATTGCTTCATGTATGTACACAATGATATACTATAGGACAGGAAAATCTCAACTATCAGAATTTGCCTCCCAACCAAGAAACCAAGACAAACATTTTAGAAGTGAAGTTGGAAACACACAAAGATATAGAAAGTACACCAACCCATTAAAGCATACTCTAAAGCAGTCAATATTAGACACTAAGCTCCCTTTTTCACACCAGGAGGGATCGATTCCTAAGATCTTGTTATACCAGATTATATCAGACATAATCCATGGCGGAGTTAGTGCACCATCTAAGGGCATCAGCTTAATCGGGATTAACTCAGCCGATCGGATTTATACCAGATGGCTCGTGGGCATTTGTGATCACGCCACTCCATGAGGCTAGACCGCCAACATTGTACCCAAATGAGTCTTTTGGATGGTCAATAGATGTAGTAGAGCAACCATGATCTTGCCATTCGAGTGACAAGAGCTTGGTGTTTGGTTTGACATCAACTGGCACGCTTTGAACTTGTTGCACATTCCCATCATATGGTAGCACAAATCTTTGGTAATTTTCCATGAATAATGGACTTGAGTTGTTTCCTTCAAAAGAGAAACCGAAAGGAGCGCAAAGCCCGGTAACATTGTTTACTATCCCATGGTGACCTAAATCTCCTATTCCTCCAACAATGCCAAAGTTAGCGCCATTTTCTGCAAACTCGTGACATCTAGTCGCACCAATGTTGTTAGCCAAACCATTGAACTTACCCTCAATGAAATCGACGGGTCGAGGACCATGTTCAAGCATCGCCATTGCACTATATCTGTTCTCCATGAAATTGTCGGTGTAACGCAAGCTCCCGTTCGCACCAACTAGGCTAGCGAGTTGCGAGAGTTGGTCCTCGGGAAAAGAAAGCTGAAGATCAACAGGACTTAGTGACGTTGAGGACAGCGTCAGAGGACTTTGGTTGACAGCAGGACTCTGACGATCAACAGACGAAGTGGAGGACGATTTCTTAGAAGAAGACGATTTCTTGTTCTTCCTACACCCTCCGCCGACGGGGATGTTCCTTAGGGTGCCACCCTTGGTCCAATACCTCCTACAAGTCTTGCAAAAGTACCTTGGTTGAGATAAACTATAGTTGTTGTAGTAACAAAACTTGGTGTAGGTGGAGTCACATCTTGGACACTTTAGAGCTTGGTCATGTTGGGGCCTAAGCCTCCTTTCCATCAAAGGCCTTGAGCATGTCAGCATCTCAGCAGAGGGTGATGAAGAAGAATCTATTCCGGCGTCCTCGGTCGCCGTGCCCTGTCAGAAGATAGGAATTTTCGTTCTTGTCAGGAAATTTCTATCACAATAATGCAATGCTTTTGATGCTGCTTTAGGGTATATATATCAAGTACTCTGTCCTGTATATTACTGGTAGTTATGAACTGAAACGTATGTATGTACCAGTTGTCCAATGCTTGTAATGGAATACTATATATCAAGTACTCTGTCCTGTATAGTACTGGTAGTTATGAACTGAAACGTATGTATGTACCAGTTGTCCAATGCTTGTAATGGAATACCAGCAGTATGGTAGAATTTCTTCAAAGTTAATCAATTAACAGTACATCCACTGAATTTTGGTATTCATATGGTATTCTACCATATGAATACCATATGGTAGAATTAAACTCATGCTATAAGAGCCGTAATGTGAATAGACATTGTCACATTGGAGCCCTGTTCCGAGCAAAGTGAAGAACTCAACTACACTGCACCTTTTCACCTTTCATGGCATTGTTACTGCATCCTACAACGCACCCAATGAATGCTTCATCCTCTCGACAAAACCGCACACGTTACAAACTTTATTACGTGGTTCATGCTATGTGCCTTCAATATGTGGACAGTTATATGTAATCGTTATCGATAGCAATGTCGTCACATCATCATCGATCAATCAACATGATCATGACAATGTCGACTTAATTATACTATGAAGGCAGTCGTCTTCAATCAAGCTAGACGGATACAAAAAACGTGATAGTGCATAATGATATGGCAAATTACCTGGAGCCAATCTGGTGTATCCAAGCAAGCTTGCAGAGAAGTGAGACCCATTTTGCTTGATGTGAATCAATATTTGCTTGAGTTTTGGCTATGGAGATAGAAATTACCAGGGAGAGGAAGAGCCTTGAACTATTGCTGGCTAGAGCTTGCTTGTGAATATGAAGGAAACAAAAAGGTGGCTTTATGGACTTGCCCACTGTACAGTACACTGGTTTCAAACTACACATTGGAAAAATACTGCTGGCATGTATATATGTATGGTTTGGATATTCTTTTTTTTTTTTTTTCTTTTGTATGCGAAATTTTGTTTCGCTGATTCCATTTAAAGGACAAATTAATTTGTTTACGCTTACGCGACATATAATGTTCAGTTTAGTTTGACCGCAGATTTTGTTTGACCGCATAGGAGACCAGTATGTATTATGAATGCTCCATTGTAATCGAGACAGTTTTTTATCAATTGGATTCACACCCAATCCACAAATCTAAAATATGTATTTCTCTTTTCTTGTGCATTTTTTACGTATATACAATATCACATCAAAAGAACATGATTTGACAATAAATAACACGAGAATATACCTTTGAACTACATGTATTTGAACTCCCAGAATAGTGATTAGTAACACCAAAGTCTTGGATGTGTGTATTCCATTGTCTTCCAACGTTGGCAACGTCGGTGGTCTACTTTCAGTGGGCCCTCACAGTTGTCTGTCCAACAAGAACAAAGCGGGCCCATAAGCCCACTGAGCTCGATCATGTGGGCCCCACTTGTTGATCGGTTCAACGGCTGTGATTCCACCACTTGGCAATATAAATACTCCTTTTTTAATCCGAATTTATATGTTAAATTTTTATTTATTTTTATTGAAAAAATATTATTTTTTCGTGATAATGAAATTTATTATAATAATTATTAAAAAGATAATAGATATATTATAATATTGAAATGAGTTGTTATGATATAAAGTAAACAATATAAATATTTTTTATATTTTTTAAAAAAATCTAAATATAAAAAATATTATAATTTTTATGAAATATTTTTAAAAGATATTATATTTTTTATGAAACAAAATATCATATGTTGATGGTGTGATATAGAGAAAAAGATTCACCGACGGACACATGATGCATAACACATAATCTCATGGCCAAGGGTAACAGTACAATGCCTAGAAGCCCTATTAGCACATGACTAATTGTATAATCTCTTATGCATATTTCTTCATTTATTCCTTAGATTAAGGATATGTTTATGAGTTTTGAGATAATAGAAAGTGAAAGAAAGTGAGGGGAGAAAAAAAAAGGAAAAATATTTATATTTGAGTGTGTTTGTGAGTTTGAGAAGAAAGTTAAATTAAATATAAGTAATTTGATCAAAAAAATTAAATAGAAGTAAAAAACTTAAATTACACCCCCTCACTTTAATAAAATAAATATTTATTTTATTTGTTTAGAAGGTTGTCTCGGTCATTTTATATGTTTCCTTCACCTCTCCACTATATTTTGAGAGAAAATAATGATCCCAAATTGTACCTATTTTTCATCGAGGCTTTTTTTTCTCAAATCTCTCCCTCTCATGTGTCCACAAACTCACAAACATATGATTTTCATCAAAATCCTCTCACCTCCCCCTCCCATCCCCTCCAATGAAAACGAATAATATGGGATCTATGAAAACGAAGAATCCGACGGTTGAATATGAAGAGCTTCAAAACGAATGCACAAAAAACGAACGTCGCTGATATTTCTCGCCTGATTATATGAAACCGAAATTCCCTGATAACACGGGATGATGTGGGCCAAGTGTACTGATCTAACCATGGGGCCCAAGAATTGTTTGGGGCCACGATGAAAGGCAAACCTGAAAGATACGGCTCCAGGTACGGGCCCAAATCGGGGCCCATTCTTCCTCCTCCAACAAGCAAGACATCGATTCCCTCCGCACCCTCTTTGTCACGTGCTCTATACGTTAAAGCGAAGAAAAGAACAGAGGGAAATGTAATTCGAAAAAAAAATCATATGATCATTTTTAAAATGTTATCTTTGTGATGTATGAATGTGCTAATTCGATGATATTCGAGCACAAAGCATAGATTACAACAAAAGGTCGCATTTACCATAAAGACTAACATGGTTTAGCAAAGTTTTCAAAATTTCATTGGACTAAAAGAAAAGAGAGAAGAAAAGGTTAAAGGAATAAAGTTGATCAAAGTCATGTGTGTAAAATCAAGTATCGTTGGTTATCGAATCAAAAACTAGCAAAAGCGTATCACATGTATAAATTTAATCACTCGAAAAAACTCTCGTTGATTTCTAAAAAATGACTCAGCGATTGATTTCAAATTTCATACACTACATGATTGACTACTTGAATCAACTAAACTTATCGAAGGGTCGTATCCTCATTTGCTTATTGTCAATCATGATTCAATTAACAGAGTTACCATTCCCCATTTGATCAAGCAATGGTCAGTTAGACCCTGCCATGACAGTGTGTGAATGAGAAGCTTGATCAAGGGAATTTCCCTTTCCGGCTATCTAGTATTCCTTTGTTGTTTTGCATTTGGGAGTGTGAAACCAGGATTCTTTGCTTCAACTTCAAGATGCTGCCATACTTTTGTTTAAATTTTTATCGAAAAAGCATGACAAAATGGGATTGGACATCGGAATTTCAAAAATTTCTTATGATATCACCAACAACCATACAAATTCAAGGGTCTCTTATCGTAATTTTGTGTTGAATAACATGTCTTTCATTAAGCAATATTTAGGATACAATCACATCTCAAACTTGACGTATGGGTTAATTACTAGTACGTACAACCAGCTAACAACATTTTCCCTGACAAGATATATATGTACTGAGCTGACATTAATAGACTATAGACTTTGGCACCTTGCTAGGGTTATATATAGAATGAGTACGTAAACATTAGATCATCGTTGTGCATATCCAATATCCAAGAATAATAGTAGTACTGAAAAAATACGTTATATGAACAAATAACGGGCATTGGTTTCTTTTGCACTCGGAAGAATTCAACGGCCTAAGAGCATCTCTAGCGGTCATTCATTTACATGCTATTGCTAAATAATAGCATTCGGCAGTGACAATGGTACTCCAACAATATCCTTCTTGTCAAATGTTAAATAATATTCTCTCTATCCTAATCAAATTATAACGGATTGATCTATTAAGATAATTTATGTGTGTTGAATTAATTTGGAAAAATAATCTTATCAATATGAGTGTGTGACATAAATGAGTCAAAAAAGAAAAAAAGAAAAATGATGATGGATGAGTTGATGTGATATAAAATAGGGATATTTTGATGTGAAAAAAGTTATTAAATATGAAAATGTTATAATTTGAATGAAATATTTAAAAAAATATTGTAATTTGAATGGGATGGAAAGAATAACATTTGACAATATCAATAATATTTCAACAATATCCATTTTTCTAATCAAATTTGATAAAGTGTCAAATCTCTTTTCATATTTGACATAGGAAATAACAATATTATCCCTATTTTCATGCTAATTTCCCTTGCTTCCCTCCCTTATATCCTTCTCTCCTTCTATTACATTTACAAACAATGCCATTGGAGACTCCATGCTAAAATATAATAAAAAATTATTATTTATTGCTTATTTAGTATTCTCATTACTATATTTGATAAAACCATTCGAGATGCTATATGGTGACACACACAATTATGTTTTTCTTTAAATATATATATATGGAGTGAAACACACAATCTCTGTCCCGTGGTCCACCCCAGCGAATGGTTGGTCAAAGCAAAAGCCCCATCACCTCGAAATTGCTGCTGCTTACTGGACCACATGCTCCTCAAATCCCAAACGAGAATCACTTTAGGCCCGATAAAAGGCGAACTTATAAGTATTTGGGCCACAGTCACCGTGGCCCATTAATTAGAACTCATTAGCCTGTTAGGCCCAGTCTTAAAGGCCCAGCTATCCATCAAAGCCCAAAACTCCACGTCCCTCATTAGGCCTTGTGGCCCACACTGTCTCAAATCCCAAGGCGGGAAAACAATTCCCAATCCCCAAATCGAAATCCTTGCTCAGTTACTCTCATTGCAATCTCCCAAATTTCTCCATTTTCTTCCCATTTTGCCCTCGCCGGCGACGATGAGAGGAGGCGGATCCCGGCCGCCGCCGAAGGAGTCCCCTCGCCCGCCACCATTCACCGCCGGAATCCACCACCGCGACTCCGACGCCGGCAGCAGTTTCTGCAGCAGCCGCCTCTCCACCTCCTCCCTCACTCTCTCGAATCGCAACAGCTC
>JAOVYX010009791.1:0-34243 GCA_035668315.1 Drosera spatulata | reverse complement strand
GCTCACCTGAGATTTTGCAACCCCCACCATAAACAATAGCAGAACTTGGAGACAAAGGTCTGAGATTCAACAATTCGCGACGATATTGCTTGTGTATAGATCCCGAAATCAAATAATGAACCAGGATCCTCAAGGGAGCACATCTTCCCAAGAACAGCCTGGCTCATGTTACGCCAAGTTTGGTAAGTTTCCCTGAGGACAAACGCATTGTTACAGTATAAGTAATCCCTGCTGCAATTGTCACCTTCCTGGGAGCAAGATTGTCGCCAACATGCCTCAATGCGCTCAACAGAAAATAGATACCAAAGCGCTCCAGCAATCTGCGCTACATCACATATACAATAAGAAACTCCATTCCACAGGGATCTCCCGAGGTTTAGAGGATTCACAGCATATTTCGCGTTCAAATGCAGCAAGTAAAGGTTAGAGGTTAATATAAGGAATACTTACATGACTAGAAAGCATGTACCACAGTAAGTAATAAGCTGCACCAGCCCAAGCAGATTCAGCAAACACCCCGGCCGTTTTTTTCAGATCCGAAGTCAAGGGATAGAATCTGGCGAACCTAGGAATGTACTGAAGAAATACAATGGCTCTGAGTATCCTTTTCGTCGCCAAAACTTCCGAGCCTTTCAGCTCAGTTATAAACTTCCAAACCACAATCTGCAAACATAAACCAAGTTAAGCTAATAGCAATAAAGATGTAGGCAGCGCAGAGGCAAAGCAATATATAAAATAGTTGATGCTCCAGATCAAACCTGTGGAAGGGGTAGCACAGATAGAAAATCAACGATGAAGTGACGTTGCAGGTACCGCTTGGCTATTTGAGCTGGATCTATGACGAGCTCACCTCTCCCGAAAACCCGAGATGAAGGGGCGATGTATGCTGTCCTAAACTGCAAGAACATGTGAATGAGATAGAAAGCGTCGACCAAGGTCCTCAATGTTGTTGTCGTGACCGCTAACTTGAGGTCCATGCCAAGACATTCCGAGTGATGATCAATGATGGGGAGGTAGAAGAATAGAGGATCTATCGACACAGCAAGAATACAAGAAATGACGAATAGCTTGTTCCAGAAGAGGAGGGATTTGTCTTGGGGATCAAATATCTTTCTGTCAGATACTTTCAAGTCCTCGGGAAACACTACCCGAGCGACCCCGGATTTCAAAGAGCGACCGAGAGTCTTGAGCCCTTCGGATCCTCTTATCATTCCAAACTGAAATGGGATCGACGGACCTCTGTACCTATTAACATTGTGTTTGGCCCCTTCTATGTTGAATGCACCTCGGTTCATTCCGCTGCTCGTGGATGAGAATGAATCCAAGTTATTCAATCTGTTGCATAGAAGATGACCCATCATATTTCAACGAACAGAAAAGAGTGATTCATGTGGCTAACATCACCCCCTCAAATTGTAAAACCTCTAACTACCTAAGAGAAACCTCTCGAAGCTAGAATGATAAGAAACACCATAAGTACCTTACGAACTTCTCCCTCTGGCCTCCGATAACTTGTGACTTGTAATTAGACTCGAACATATCGATCGGTGGGAGGACTAATATAACAAATAAAGGTTACGATAACTTTCAACACGGGGGCCAAGACATTGCATTCTGCCCCTCTCTGAATGTTCTTGTTCTCTTACGTAGCATGTATACTATTAGTCATGAAAATTGATCCAAATGGAACCCTGCACGAAAATGAATCACATGTCAAAATGAACCGAAATAACATCCCATAAAACATTGCCTCAAACATCGGAAAGTTCATAAAATATCCATCTTCCCGAAATCCTAGCAAAGGAAAAATGAATTTCCATAGGTCAGAATCCAGTCATTTCGAGGAAGCCATATGCAGGACGAGATCATAAACTCCCCTTCAAGGCATTTAACCAAAACACAAGACATATGTTAGAAAATAACAGGCGAGAAGCTTGATTCAAGGAATTCCATTATACAACATTGGAGAAGCATAGCAACAAAAGGGGCAAATCAATTATCCATCATATCATCATATAAGACATTGATATCATCATTATCCTATGTAGTTTTCTATTACCTTCTCCGTTGCCCGCTTCAGGCAATGCCTTGCATTCATGATGCGCCTCATTTCAGCTGCAAATCAATGAATCAGATTCCAAAGTGATGACCACAACCAATATCTTGAGTGACTTGGAACGATCAAATGAACACGAAATGTGACACAGGCCGATTTCACGTAAACAAATCGCAGAAAATGATGAAGTGGATGCAAATGCAGGTGATCAATCTGCGATTATTTCTTGTTGCAGGAGAATGGGAGGAGAAGAAGGGAGGGAAACAAAATTGCAACCGTCCTGTTATCAGTTAACAAACTTAACAGATTTTTGAAGGGGGCAAAAAAACAGAAGAGGAATAATGAAATGTTTTCTCTCTCATTACCGAAAAAAGGAGAAAAAAAGTAATGCAAAGAAACTGAAAAGAGAAAAAAAAATCAAAAAAAAGGGAAATAAAAATGCGAATAAAATATTGTAATCTATGTGACAGAGCGACACTAAGCTTGACTGAACAATATTTATATTGCAGAATCAAAGGTTTGTTAATAATGAATGGTTTTCAATCTCAGAATTTTCTTTGTGCGACTCAAAATCATTATCGTTCAGATACATATTAAGTAATTTCTTTGAAACCGAATCTCATAAGCTCCATGATGTATATATGATCTAAATGTTGTTACACGGTCACAACAAGAGAAAATAATGAAAGGCAAAACAAAATGGGACCAATTCCAAGACAAAAAGCTGAATCACAGAAAGCAAAAGCAAGGAGTGCGATTAGTACAGGGATTTCAATCTCCGACATCAAACATGGGGGAATTTTCGCATTATTCGAAGGAGGACAAAGAGCCTCCATAAAAAAATCATGGACAAACAAACAGATGATAAAGAGGAATTTTGTGTAGTTTCCATGTGATTCGTCACAGATTTAGCTGTCAGCAGCCGAAGAAGCGAGCGACGAAATCACTCCCATCATCGATCACGTTCGAGCATGAAGCTACACACTTCAACTAATAAACGTATAGCCGAATGCATCTCTACGATGAAAAGGAACTTATTCTCCTTATCAAAAAAAAAAGAAAAAGAAAAAAAAAAGAGAAAAGAACTCATTCTATTCAAAATCGTGGTGGCGCCAGCAGCAGCTCAATAGGCATGATTTGAGTGTATTTTAAGAGTTGCTTTTGAAATGTGTAGGCTCAAAGTAGTGGGATCGGCGCTTTGGCACCCAAAGATCCATCGTGATGATTTCACCCGTGATAATTGAAGCACCCTTTATAGTGCACAAGCCCATACATGCTCCACCACAATCACAGGGACACAATTAGTTCGCATATTCAACTGTTATTTGGTTTCATAGATTAGAATGCTTATGGCACGACTAATTCATATAATAGGCATGAGTATTCTATAAGTTGAGTTCTAATAACACAGTCAATGAATAGCGCCTTACTATAACAAGACAAAAAACAGTGAGGCTCTAGTGCTATCAAACAACAAGAACTTGTCAGAACATATCGAAAAAGTCAAGAGCTTCACATTCGCATGCTCCAACACGCCATGCTCTTGTGACAGTTCCTCTTCCTATTATGCCAGAATCAAATCCAACTCTGCCTATCCCTTTTCCCATATAAAACAAGAAGAATGAGAAAAGGACATACTTGCCTGGCCGAAAAAAATCTGTCCACTTAATCATCTGTTTCAAACGTTCAACTATCATGTCGACGATCAGAATTTATACTTTGGTTTAACTATAATCTCGATGATCGGAATTTATACAAGTATGTACCAACTCGTCCATACCCTGCACCACTTTGAAGATTCAACTCAGATATACATTCCAAGATTTATGTAATTAATTAAAGAATAACGGTTGCATATATCCGAATACTAAAATGTTTCCTGTACTCACTACCACCACAGAAAGGACCCAAAGGAGCACCATATATGTGATGAGTCTGTATCCACCGCCGCCACCACCACCACCACCACTACCAGCACAGGCCACCAATTCATATATCCATAAGGTAAGTGCCCTTTTCTTTCCATGGTCAAAAGCATCTTTTTCTATCCATTTCTCTATCTTTAATCTCATTTGTTCCTCCGCATCTCCTCATCATCATCACCATCATTGAAGCTTATCAACACCATGATTATTATAACATCAAAAAAGTTACTCGGAGACATTTGCTAATCTTCTTCTCCTTCCCAAAATGCTGAAAACTTCAATCATCTAACTCATTCATAGTCATATTGCAAGAGCATTGAAGATTTCACATACCAAGATCAAGCAATGCCATCAAGGCCATTCTCTTCGAACCCAAAACCCATATCGAGTTCACGTTCCGTTCATGGATCCACGACCAAGACGCTCTTCCTGGCCATAACACTATCAGCAACAGCTCTGATTGTCATCACAGTGATCTACGTCCTATACCACCTATGGCACACCTTGTTTCGCCATTCGAAGACCAACCCTTTCGACTCATCAGCTCCTTTGAGGCCGCATATGTTCACCTACAGAGAGCTCAAGTCAGCCACCAATGGGTTCAGTCTCGAAAACCTGATCGGAAAGGGAGCCTCCGGGATGGTTTTTCGGGGCATATTGAGGGATGGAAAGTCCGTTGCTGTCAAGAAACTCGACGCATGCTCGTTGCTGGCCGATAGGGAGTTCCAGAATGAGCTGATGATACTTGGATGTATCGACTCCCCGTATGTGGTTGATCTAGTGGGATATTGTGTGGAGAAGCAGAGGTTGCTGGTGTATGAGTACATGCCGAATAGCAGCTTACAGGAGTTGTTGTTTTCTGATGGAGGAAATGAGTGCTTGAGCTGGGAGAAGAGGTTTCAGATCATACAGGATGTGGCGAATGCGATCGAGTTCTTGCACCATGGTTGTGATCCTCCAGTGATACATGGAGATGTGAAGCCAAGCAATGTGCTTCTTGATTGGGACTTCAGAGCCAAAGTTTCGGATTTCGGGTTGTCAAGGCACAAAACTCAGCTGGGTCAGTTTGGGATAGAGATTTTCAGCCAGGACTTGGGAAAGAGCCAAGACCTGCTTTCTGGAAACCTCATGAGCAGAAGCTTGAAAAATGAGGTGGATTTCACACATAAACCTCTAGCATCTAGTTCTTCCAAGAACTGCAAAGTGTTCCATGATCGCGATGTCACGAGCCCATCGAACCATGATGCAAAAGCAAATGAGAATGGCTGTTCACCGAGAGGGAAGGAGGTGGTGTCACCAGTGCTTGGCGGTGAGGAGTCCAAGAAGTCTTTCTCATATGAGGAGGAGCTTTGGAGCATTGAGCATAGCAAGGAGTTGGAACTGAGCCCTTCAGCCATCGGGGATGAATCTGGGAATCCAAAGCAATGGGGAAGAGAATGGTGGTGGAGACAAGAAGAGAGCGGAGAGCTCAGCAGCAAGGACTATGTATCAGAATGGATAGGGAGCCAGATTTGCCAGTCTGCAGCTAACCCGGATTGGGCGGACGACGAGGAGGATAAGATGAAAGGCACAAATGGCTTCCCTCTAGAAGTACCTCAATCTGGCCCTGTGCTCGATGATGGTGAGCAAAGCGATGTTGAAGCGGGAACCCAAAGGCCAAGGAAAATGCAGGATTTGTGGAAACATGAACATCTAGATGACATAAGCCGGAAAGGTAGCATGCGAGAGAGCCTAGAGAGCAGGATCAAGAAGCGACGACGTTTCAAGAAGTTCTTCAGATTGCCGCATGTTCATTTGGACCGGCGTTTCCACATCTTCAGACAAAGGATCAAACTGAGAGGGAAGAACCAAATCAATGTTGGCAACCCGAACGCTGAGTTGAGCTTTAGGAGGGTTTGGAAGAGAAAGAAGAGTCGTTCCATGGGGAGTGAGATGTGGAGTGGGGATCTGTTCAGTAGGGAGCTTAGCAGCACGACGAGCATGAGAGGGACGCTGTGCTACGTGGCACCGGAGTACGGAGGGTGTGGATATTTGATGGAGAAGGCCGATATCTACAGCCTCGGGGTATTGCTCCTCGTGACTGTGTCCGGGAGGAGACCTCTGCACGTCTTGAACTCGCCCATGAAGCTGGAGAAAGCAAACCTGATAAGCTGGTGCAGGCAACTAGCTCAAGCAGGAAATGTCTTGGAACTTGTAGATGAGAGGATGGGAGATGCTTACGACAAAGAGAAGGCTACTCTGTGCATTAACGTGGCGCTAGCTTGCTTGCAAAGAATGCCCGAACTTCGGCCAGATATAGCGGATGTTGTCAAGATCTTACAAGGGGAAAAAGATCTATCATCGCTTCCTTTTGAGCTCTCTCCCTCTCCACCTTCCAAACTATACAGTCGGTCCAGGAGAAAACTGAAGTCCGATGCAAAAGCTTAGATGCTATTGTCAACTCATGTACGTAAATCCTTTTATCCAATCCAATGCGATCCAAAGCTATTAGTCCCTCTCCTTTCGAGTTCTCTCCCTCCACCTTCCAAATTAGTTTAAACTGTTTAATAATACAGGAGCCTCCAATGGATCCAATGCAGTCCCTTCAGCTTATTCCTTGGAGTAATGTGTCATAATCAGATCAATACATCACAGTGAAAGTTTAAGCAACTCCAATGCACCTCAACTTGTAGCTAGGAGCTTAGGAGATCCGCTTTTTCAAATATTTGCATTGGATGATAAGCCACAGAAGCTGAAAAATCCAGAACCTAATGGTGGCAGCCGGGTAATCAAGCATTGGTAGAGAATGACTCGAAGTTCAAACCAGTTTTCACAAGATATTATGCTCATAAGCTTAAACTGGGAGTCAAGTTCAAACCACGTACAACATGGCACTGCAAGTGTTTTGGACTTCAGAAAGACAGAACAATCAGGGACTCATGGTATCAGAGAGAATGGATTTTCGGAATTATACCATCCAGACGGAGATCTTCGATTTGAATGGTGATTTTCTTTTTTGCCACCTCTATCTGTGCTCCCCTTGATGAAATGTTGTCTGTGCAGGACAGGGATGCGATCAGTGTTCATGCACTGCGCTCTATGCAGGAGACCACCTCGTGGTCGCTCTTCAATGAGTCTCCTGAGCTTAGGATCTTGTAAAATTGGTTTTGATGTCATCTCAGAATGCATTTCCCTAGCCTTCAAAAGGCACCCGCAATTCACCAACCCTTTGATAAGGGCCGTGTAATGTGCAGAGTCGCGTTCTACGCCATAATTTTCCATCTCGACCCACATCCTCAGAGCATTTTCAGGCTGCCTCAATCTGAAGAACTTATCAAACAGTAGAATAAAACTATCTCTATCAGGTCCTAAACTAGCCATCTTCATCTGATTGAGAACTTCTAAGCCGTTTTCGACATTTGCAGTCTCCAGAAAAGCCTTATAAGTGTCTATAGTCGGCGCAATATCATACTCGCCCATGGCAGTCAATAGTTCTCTTGCCTCCTTGAACTTCCCAGCTTTACACAAAGGACCAATCAAGGAATTATAAGTGGTAGCGTCCGGTCGCAGACCCAGCTCTTTGATTTTCTTCAGGGTATTGAGAGCTTGATCCAAGCAATTCTCATTAGCCAACACACATATCAATGAATTGTAAACTTCAATGCCAGGAACCCAGCCCTTCCTCTTCATTTCATCATAAAGCTTCAATGAATCAAAAAGTTTTCTAGCCCTTGACAAGCACGAGATCATAAGCGTGTAGGAATCAGCATTTGGCGTGATACAGCACCTCGCCATATCCCTCCACACTCTCTTGGCTTCCTGCTCAACGTCCATAACACTGGACCAACCATATAGAATAATGTTGAACCCGCCCGTCTCCAGAGGAAACAGCTTCTTGTTGTTAAGCATGAACTCTTCGGCCTCCTCGACGTTTCCATTTTGACATAGCGCGGTAAGGAGAGTGTAAAACGCGTTATGATCTGGACTCGCTCTTATGTTCTCCATTACCTCAAATGTCTTGATGGCCTTCTGAGGATAACTAGCAGCTGCATATCTACCACAGAAACGCAATGCCACATCAATATGAATTCTTATGCAAGATATAAAGTCTGATTGTCACAGAACTCTAAACTTGACGAAATCACGTCACACAAACCCTATGGTTACCGTTCAATCATGACGAGCATCGCGATTCGACTCCCGGCAAATGATCCCCTGATCAAACCCCAAGCAACCGTAAACTTCCCATGAGACCCCAAAACCCAAACAACCAAACCCAATGCTTTCCCACCACTCCAACCCCTCCCCTCACCCCACCTAAACACCAACAAAGCCAACTCCCAATCATCCCTCACGCCCCAAATCCCCTCACAAACCAACCCTTCATTCCCTTCATTCCCACACTCATCCAGCATCCTCAATTTCTCGCTCTCACTCCCCAAACTCTTGCCTTTTCGAGCCGATTTGACGATTCGGGCCGAACCCAGTTGGGGATTTGTATTGTTTTGGGATGTGAAGTGGGTTAGGTCAATTGGGCATGGGTTTCTGAAATCGAAGGTGGATGAAAAATGGTGGTCTGGGAGGGTGATGGGGTGCATAGAAGGTGTTCGACGAAATGCCTGAACGAGAAAAGGGTGGATGGGGGGGGTGGGGTGGGGGCGGAGAGGGGTGCGGTGGAGCAGCCTGGAGACGGCGACGAGTAGCATGATTGTAAGTGAAGTGGTGATTGTTGCAACTCCTCGGACAAGAAAATACAAAAAAAAGATTCTCGGTATACTGCAGGCACCCAGAGGGAGAGAAGCAGCCCTCGGGAGAACTCTGTTCGAAGCTGTTTCCGGGTTATATATCGGTGGTCCGGGGAGTTTATATACCATTAGGTGTCTCACTCAAGGTCAGGGAAACCGAGAACGGGGCCGAGATCCGTCGCCGTCGACGTCGGCTTTGGTTTTCCCTCGTGCCCAAATTATCGGACTATATATATAGTAGATTATTGGATCTTCAATTAGAAATCAAAAATCCATTTTTTTATTAATTAAAAAGAATTGATTTTTAATTCTCAGATATAAAAAATTGTATGGTTAATCATATAAATACTTTATCTATATATATATCTAATGGGTTTATGGTTTAGGGATTATGTTTTCTTAATACATCATGTCTTAAATAATGGTTATCTCTTTCGATCTATTTATATTTTTTTCGTTCCAAAACAAATGAAATGGTTCAATTTGAATTTTTATATTGTTTTCGTTCCAAAATTTTTATAATGTCACATATTTTGAGATGCAATTTATTATGATTAAATATTTTTTTTATAAAATTATTATGTGACACTAATGATAGATTAAGTTGTGAACTTTAATCCTAAGTTAATTTAAGATTTTTTCAATATCGTTAATAATAAAAACGAAACAATTCAAAATATATGTCAGTTGTAGAAATTATGAGAGGGAGAAAATATGAGGGTTGAATTGTGTTTTTTTTTATTTTACCAAGTTAAGCTCATTTTGGGAATGCTAGTGGGGTTTTATCAATTAAGCCAAGAGAGAAATTATTTGTGTGTACTAATTATATGAAGTGGCTTTTTTCGTATTTTGTGGGATATGTTTCTGGAACGTTTTATTATTTTTGGGACGAAAAGTGTTTCATTTTCCTAGATGTGCTACGCAAACATGTACATGAAGATCATACTAGAGGGTTTATCGTTTATACTATCAACCATTCTTTTGGAATTCGAAGTGTTTATTTTGTCAAAAAGCATAAGTAGAATTTGCGGAATAAATTAGTTACGAGTATTTCCAGATAAAGACTAATCTTTGGTGGAGTTTAGAGAATGAGAAACTAAAACGATCGTGTAATAGAATGCTTTGACAACCACATCGTTCCTTTCCTTACAATACCTGGAACAAATTCAGCAAAACCCAAGCAATAGGCTAGTGCATTTTTTATTATCTTTTTGGAGCTCGGTGTGTCATGAACTTATGATCAAGAGAACTCATCCACACTTTGCTGAATATATGCAGTTAGTGTAATGGAAACCAAAGCCTGTAATCAAGATGTAGCACATATAATGGCAAATAATTGAATGCTTCCACGACATGTAAGGAGCAATGCATTGTCTGCGGCGCTGCTCTATGGAGATTGAACTGAACCACATATGATACATTACAGAACAAACCAAGAACACAAAACGCTTTTACAGAAAGCAAGAAGCGCACGAAGTTTCATCTCGTAAACGCCAGATGACAAAAGCAAACGCTTGGATGCGACTTCAAAGGACCTTTGCGAAGTACAAAGTACAAACATCAAGTTTGCAACAAAAAGGATCAGAAACTACACTTACGACATTAAAACATGCTATCTACAATCATATGAAACATAAGAAACAGAGAGTGGGATGCTCCGGATCATGCAAGACATAAGGGTTGCCAACTCTTCGAAGAGTCCTTCAACTCCATCAATACATGTTTTCAGGGCAATGAGCTTTCTTATGTCCCCTCGAACCACAATTAAAGCAACTGCCACTGCACCACCTGCACTCCTCGCCATGAAGATACCTGGAGCACCTGGGGCAAGTGGGACCCCAATCTGTCTCACCTTCTACAATTGGTGACCTAGAGCGCTTTCTGCTGCAGTCACCTTCCTCCTCGTCCGCATCTGCGAAAACTTGTTCAATGTCCTTTGCCCTCTCGACCATAGCAGGATATGAGCCCCGAACATCGGAGTCAATGCAGAGGTTCTTCTTGATTCTAAATTTAACTCCCTTCAAGAACTGTCTGGCCATTTCAGATTCCGTTTGAGGCCAAGGCGTGCCATATATTGCCATACTTTCGAACGTATCCTGATACTCCCCAACCGACATGCCTTCATCATCCATCTCCAATTTCCACGAAATAGACGATAATTCGTTTTGGAAGCGCCTAGGATAGTAATTCCTGGAAAAGGCAAGTTTGAAGGTTTCCCAATCACGACATTCATGTTTGAGTAAAGTCTCCTCAACATGCCACCAGACAGTCGCCTTCCCCTTGAGCATAAACACGGCAAAATTCACCTTCTCCTCTTCGCAGCATTGAAGCACTTTGAATATCTTTTCCAGTTCCAGAATGAATAGTTTCGCTGTCATATGGTCTCTTGCGCCATCAAAAGATGGAGGACCTAATCCCAGAAACTCTTTCATTTTCATACCGCTGGTTGGTGCCTGCTGTGATACCCTATTCAGCTGATCAAGCAACTGTTCTTGCTTTCTGAATTGGTGTTGTACCAAATCTCTCAAATCTCGCACCACATCAAATAGAGTCTCATGCCTCAACTCACTATTGGTTCCACCTGGTACATTACTCGTCACGCCATGATTATTCTTTTGCTTCCCCAAAGGCTCCATATCTAGCGAGCGGATGGTAATAAACCATAAAAAAAAAAAAAAAAAACATTCACATTTCAAATAAACGATCAAAAGACAAACAGGTTTCTAATTCCTGGGATAGGGATAACTTAATCCGGGATTGTTTATCCTTACCAATTCAATCCGTACAACAAACGAGCCCTTAGGGATGTCTTACTAGCAGGTTCAATTCGTAGATAAGATTGTGTTCATCTTTCTCTCTCAGGTCTCCTTCTACCAGGAGGTTATAACATGGAGTATACTCTACGTACAATGGCCCAAGTATTTCTATCATGGACACCGAAACTGGAAAGGAAGAGATCTATGCAATCTTATCCCTGTTTCGGATAACCGACATACTAACTGTTACCTAAAATTTGATCTACAGATCATGCAAACCAAAATCATACCTTCCATATAATCATGAAATCAGAATCAGAACTTTCAAAAAGAGAGCACCAAATATTCAACTTATCATCGCAAACCCTAAAAAAAGGGTAAAAGAAACCCAGTTGTGATACAGTCCCGTTTCAATCATGGTCACAGATTTCTAATTCACAGTTCGATTGAGGAGGAGCAATGGAGAAGTGGGCACCTCTTGGCTCTTCGCTCAGATCTGAGAAGAACGACGCCGAAATTCGTCGATTCGACGGTGAGGGTTTCTCCAGGGTAACTGTCGGTGATGGTTTCCTTTTGACTGATTAGTCTCCGCTATCTGACTACGGATAATTGGATATCCACGGTGTTTGTTTTTTTTTTTTTGGGATAATGTTGTCTCCATTAATATTATATATTTATTAACATCAAATGTTATTCTCACAAATGTTAAATGTCGTATCGGTTGCTCAATGAATCTTTGGTATCATTGATGACAGATTTTTGTGAACTATCGACTTTAGTTCTATTTGAATTTATGTCATAGACGTCGCTTTGACTTCCTCTTTAGCGCTTGTACTATCATGGGAGCACAAGTTTCTTGTGAAACCAAACATGTACTATCCCACAAGATGTGTAATCCTATATTCTTTTTTCACTTTTGGGAAGTCATCTAAGATTCCAAGTGTCCATGTATATGTTCATAATAGTCATGTATCCACACTGGTATATCCCACTATAATCTTCTCATTGTCGGCCATTTTTATTGGACTAAATCTCACATGATTCCTCTTGATACGTTAGCATCCATGTTTCACTTTGAGTTGAGTTCCACGCTAGAAGCACTAGTGCAAATATTTTCATTTTCTTTCCCCTAATGGAGATCACTTGAACTGTTCAGTTTATCATCTTGATGATGTCTCAACTGATAAACGACTTGAACCTTATAATCAATAGCTTCGAAGTTACATCCATTGATTATATGGACTTTACATGATGTTTTCATTGTGTATCAGTTTAAATGATCGTTACGATTTATAAACTATGCTATATAGAATAGGACTTTGTTCATAAACTATGCTACATCGAATAGAAATTTGTACCTAGAAATTCTCTTAAAGAGACTAGATTCTATTTTTTGCTAAAAGGCTTAGATTTACACCATACAACATGCTTCTCTGTTCATATTGGTTGATCAAAAGTGGACTGCTGATAGTAGTCAACAAGTTCAACAGCCAATCTAGAACGTCTACAGTGGATTATGTGACCAATGTGTTGCACAAACATTCTCAGTTCATATCATAGGAAGATAATAGCAGCCAACGCGATGATCATAAGCTCAATTATTGCATTAAAAAAGGAGATCTAGGAGAGTCAAACCAGATAATCTGATCATGAGCAGTTCTCATTATACCACTGAACATATAATTCAATCGATCGGCTTAAAAGTCATAACCAATGAGTCGGTTCAAAAATTATATGTGGCTTCGACGATTAGCATTAGGCCTCTAATTTGTTCAAGGTTACATTCCGTCATAAGTTAACCCATCTCATAGTAAATATTTCCTCACTTCATCAAAACCCAAGAAAAGAATCACATTTATTTCTATCATATCTTAATCAGTGATCAGCATCAACTAGTTCCAAACAATGATCACCACTTAAAAGTCAAATGCTATTAAAAAAAAAAAAAACAAGGGAAAAAAAATCCATTGGATAAAACAAAAGTACATTCCATACTGGCTCTTCAAGGAGTTTAATTTGACATGTCCACTAAATTTCTAATCAAATGTGAGAAATGCAAGAAGCATCCTAGCTAGGAAGTACTGAGATTATGACCATTTAGTTATGTGTAACCTAAAATTAGTGGCACTTTGAGGATTCTTATGGGGTCCAAGAGCTAGATTTGTCACATAAGAATCTCCTTGTCTGCCTAATGGAACCTTGCCAAACATCCCAACAATTTAAATCACATATGGAATATACAAACTGTGTTAGTAAATGCATGTGTTGTTTTCGTATTTTTCATATTCACAACTTCTTTCTTTAACATTTATCTATTAATCTGAGAATTTCATAAAAAAATAAAATTCATCCATTTCGATTCAAGATAACAAAAAATTCATTATTGTTTCAAGATCTCTGAAACCATCGATCCAAATCTTTTATTGAATTACTCATTCAATTAGAAATTTTGATTCAAATATAAGAATTCAAACTCATGAATATAAACCGGTATGAATTTAAAAAATCAATCTCAATAAATAAAAAGTAGCATATATTATGATTCAAACCCAGATATGAGCTTAGTCTATTTCTTTATATCCATTTCCTTCTTCATTTTTTTTGTTTTTTGAAAGGTTCATATCCATTTCCTTAACTATTCAACATCATATTCTTAAATGTTTTCTATAATTAGACCATACAACAATCCTCTCTTTCCATCACTGTACTAAGTTCCCTACACTTCAAAAAAAGTCATTGTTACTATAACAAGACTTCATCAGTTACTACTTTTCAAAATGGAAAAAATGAGCTCAAAACAACCACATTCCAAATCCTTGGCTGCACAATGGCACATTCATTACACATCAATACACTTTCTATAAATCTCATCATCTCCTAAGCATAAATCTCCCATTTTAAATCCACACATGAGACATCATCTCCTAAGCATAAATCTCCCATTTTAAATCCACACATGAGACATCATCACTCTCTGATCCTCAACACAATGGAATCAACTAAGGAGGAGAAACAAGTCGTGAATCAAGATGATGCCGATGATGACAAAGAGAACGATAGAGGCCAGAGTTTGGTTATGCAGCTCGGCCTCGTTAGCTCCAGCAATGGATACTCCAACCAGGAGATCAATATCACTGGTGGCTTGCATGATGAACTAACAAAGCCTCGGGTCTTGGCAGGAGCGAAAAATGATGTTGATCAAGTTAGTGAACGGGAGACGAAAGTTTTTTCCTGCAACTTCTGCCACAGGAAGTTCTACAGCTCACAGGCGCTAGGAGGGCATCAAAATGCGCACAAGTGGGAGAGGACACTTGCCAAGCGCGGTCGGAAGGCTAATAATGGCTTAGCCTCGACATCACCTGGTTTCTCTAGCATATATGGTTCCAGTATCTTTTCTCCCTTCCATGTTCCTTTCGGTACTACGAGTGCATATAACAGGGATCGTCTCGGCGTGCAAAGCCACTCTATGATACATAAGTCATCAACCCACTTCACATTCTTTCCTCTTGCTTCGTCACAGCACTTGTATGGACATTTTCAGCACTACCGTGATTGGTCGAGATCATATCTCGAGCAGCAGCAGGTAGGGGGAGCACTTGCATCAGATGGTTGTAACACGAGGATCTCGCTGGGACCATCCACGCTAAAAACTGGAGCAGATACCATCGATGGCTTTTTGAAGACCCGACCTGATGGGGAAAAAATAAGAGGGTACCAAGTTAGTAGCAATCATGCAAGTAGTATAATGACTAAACAAGACGAGTTTCATCCTAAGATTGACTTGTCTCTCAAGCTCTGAGCTATTAATCCTTTCCTGCTATTCTTTCCTGTTAACAGTTCCATGTTCTTAAAAATTTTATGTTCTGCTTTTTCAGCAGCTTCTATGTTAACTTCTAGCAAGTAGGGATCAATATCACATTATCGGATTGTCAATGACATTACTAAAGCCTGCTTCGAGGTTCTTAATCATGTATTCATCTTCAAGGGTTCAATATAATTGAAAGAAAGACAGTGCCTTGGATATTTTCAAATTCAAAGAAGTCACAGGTTTGAGTAATACTCGATTTGGAGTTGTTAATACATAGATTTTTACACGGGAACTTAAGATAATCGAAGCCATAATATAACAGTAATCGAAGCCATAATGTAACAGTACATTTAAAGTGATAAATATAGACACCCGTTTGAAATCTTTGTTCTATTTTAATAGGAAAGAGTTCAATAACAATATTGTGACAAGAAATTTCAAACTCAAGCCACTGATGTTTGAATACTGGGATATCGACAGCTTGGCGATTTAACAAAAGACCACTGATGTGTGAATACAAAATTCTAAAGAAACAGTACAAAACAAAAGAACTTAATACAGTAGAAGATAATGAGTCTCATCAACTTAGGTACACGTCGCTTTAAAACACATTTTTCTCATAACTTGTAACAGGATAGTGTTGTACTAACTTCGCACACGGAAAACTAGTTTCATATGCCAGAAATAAACAGAATAACTGTTAATTTACTGATCAAAATGCTTGCCTGTTCAAACTATAAAGCTTATTTTCCATGTGCTGGAATAAGGATAACACTAACCGTGACAATAAAGGATTTTAACTTTAGTAATCATCGCCATGGCAGACATATTAATTGTTAGGATAACACTAACCAGAAACTGTCCTTCTGGTGATCTGACTGAGTCGAGCGTTGCTACTTTGCGAGCTATTGTATGTAATCCGAAAGCTTTCCTGTATGCATAAAAACCAGAGCGATATTACTAAGAAATCGAAAAAAAGAAAAAAGAAAATTAAACAGATATATCCAACAAATTATATAAGATTATGAATGCTGGACATTGAAGACTAAGTTTGAGACAAATAGGGGTCAAAGTGTTAGCTCATGGCTGACTATATGCTAACAAGAGCGATGACATGGGGCAGATCAACTCAGCCTCCATTTCTCAAGTCTCATATTATCAAATGCGAGACTAGAAGCTGCAGGAGTAGAATGGTTCAACAGAGATATGGTAACTGATAACGAAATATCATCGACAACGACAACAACTTCTAATGTCAGCGGAAAAGAAAATGGTCTTTTAGCAACAGCAGAACCATAATACTATTTCCAGCAGACCATGAAACAAGCTCAGCTTAAAGCATGAATCATTCATCAAGGACATCAAACAATACATGAATCACTAAACGGAATGACATGAAGCATAAATCCAAAAAGAACAATCTTTGTGGGCAGGATAGTAAGGGACAGGCCAATGACGTTCTGGGCTTAATTAGTTTCTCTGCGGGTTTCTTTCCGTAATTCTAAGGCATGCCCTGAATCCTACAATAGGATACACATGATCTCCTCACCAGCAGTTTAGCATATAATTGTATGCGTTGCAGCGTCTATAATGAATCACAATTAATATTTATATCCTTAAACTATCACTCTGACATCAACCAGTCAAAAGAAATCTCAGATGAATGCCGTAAGCGAGAACTTCAAATGCATGCAAGCCATTAAACTAGTCACAACGAATCGACCTTGGCACCATAATGTTACCAGAACGACTTGCGATACTGTTAACTGATTCTTGCAATACAAAGTGACCATCACAGGCAAAAATTCACACATGGATTTCGAAACACAACCATTAGCGAGCGAAAATACCAGTAAAACTGGAAAAGCTAACTAGCCATGGAGATCTCTGAACCCATCATGACACTTTCTTCTCCAACCGTGACGAGAACGGAGACTCAGAAGAGTAGCACACTACACAGTACACCCCATATTTGAAGGCCAACAACTTAACTTTCCTCAATGAATTCAGATGTTGTGATATGTTCTCTTTGTGCAAAACACACACCAATCAAAAATAGTACCCAACATCAATTTCGCTTTCGTTTTGCTTCGGATATCATTAATTATTTCTCATCCCACCACATCAGTTGCATTCCACCACAATCTCATTCCTCTATTCCTCCCTTATTTCCCTGTTGTTAGTTCTCCGAAGAGGACGCTGCGGCCTCGGATGAAGGGGTGGCGTGTTCTTCGGGATGCGAGGAATGAGAAGAGGAGCATGAGGGAGAAGCAGAAGACAATGTGCTGGAACTTGTCCGGAGCTAGCCACTCGGCGGTCATCGATGGGTTGCGCCACCGAGTTAGGATTTCGGCCGCCGGCGACGACTGGGGATTGATATCAAATTGTTTGTTTGTAGTACATTTATGCTTAATTAATAGAAATGTCAAAATGAGGATCACGCAAGGGGGTTAATCTTGATAAGTTACTTCATGTTCATCAGTATCTTTTCTGAGCTTACCGCATTTTGATCAATATAATTTTATCTTTGTGATGACGTTATCTGGAGATTGAACTGAACCAGTGAACCACATATTCCTTTCATTTCAAATCAATCATAACTTTTTTATTAGCTATGATGATTTGTATATGTTGATTTTATTTTAAGAATTAATTTATCCTAATGAGTGAAAGAAGTCAAACAAAAAAAACAAAAAAAAAATTATAATGTGATGAGTTATTATAATGCTAGTATAAAGTAAAATGTATATATGTTTCGTAAGAAAAAAATTTCAAATTTGATAATGTAGTATTACTTTTGTTTCAAAAGAATTAGTCTCTCCGTCTCATTCAAATTATAATATTTTTTTTACGTTCTATTCAAATTATAATATTTTCTTATTCATCAATTTTTTTCATACAAAAATACAAAACTATCCATATTTTATATCACATCAATCCACCCATCATCATTTTTCTGTCTCAATTTCCTCACTCTTTTATCTCACATACTCACAAGGATAAAATTATCATTCCTTATTAATTCAACACACACATAAATTATCGTGTCGGATCAAATCGTTGTAATTTGAATGGGATGAAAGGAGTATCTTTTTATTTAATTGCCATGCGTTTAGTCAAAGTTTTTAGCAATTTTGGGGGTTGTTTTTAGGATGAATTATTGAAAAATCTCAAATGGAAGTTTTTCTTACGTTTAAATCCCATTTTGATTTTTACAATTCATATGTATAAAATTGTAGTTCACATATACAAAATTATAGTTCACAGAGTATGATATACAATTCAAAACTTTAGAAAAACCTAAGAAAAACTTTTGTCCAATTTGTCTTTGTGTTTACTCCGAAGAAAAATAATAGGCCAACAGAAACATAGTAGATATTGACGATAGGGTTGATCTGATCGTCCGTCCATCACCCACTTTTGGCAGGATGGACGACACAGATTACGATCCGGGCCAGTATTTTTTGGCGGGAAATCGGAGATCGAAGTCTCAACTCGAATCTCAAGTTCATTTCTTTCTTTCTCTCTTTCTCAATCATATATACACCCTAAACTGTCGACGTTTTTCATCGAATTCCTCGAATCTTCTCTCTTCACATACATCTTTGGCATGGTTTACCGTTTGTTTTTGAACCAAATTGCCTTCAAATTGAGTGGTGCGGGTTTGGAATTTATTGTTGCTTCGTCTTGTTATGCGTTGGTGATCACCTGCTTTGATTGCTTGTATTGGGAGTACTAATCGTCTCTGGAGGATACTGTGTGGTAGTCGATCTTGATTGATGAACTCTTGGCATGGGCTGAGTTTCTTCTGCAAACTCCGGCCAACAATCTCGGCAAATCTCCTAAGCTGCCAAGGAAGGAAGCGTGTCTATGACCAGTGAGTTTCCTTTTTAGGGTTTTAGAGGTTTGGGGTTTTTTTTTTTTTCTTGGATTGATTCGTTTGATTTGTTGTTTGTTAATAACGGCACGCGGGCCGAGGATTAGGGTCGCCGAATTCGTCATTTCTTTGCTCGATGAGAGGGTTCGTTATGCGGCAGGACTGTCTTCCAAGATATATGTCGATCTCTCCTCTATTCATCCATCCTCCCTCTTAGAACGCATTAAACAGTTTCGTACCTAACATCCTGTTGAGCCACCAAGTTGGCGTAAATTAAATGTATAGTGGAGAAAAATATTGAAAAAACAAATGATGAGTTTTAATGACTTTCATTTTTTCTCTAAATCTTTCGAACTTTGGGAAGAAAATGATAAAATTTTTCTCTTCTCTTCTCTTCATTTCTTCACCTAAAAGAGAAAATGATCCATTTTTTCGAAATTTTTTTCTTTTCTTTCCTAACAAAACGATGACTACTCTAGTAGAGTGGGCTCCATAATTACTTATGGTGACTACATTGTTGTGGATTTAGGAAACTTATTTTTGTTGCATATCGAAGAAAAGTGAGGTGGGCCTTGCATATTTTGGGCTGAATTAAATACGGGTTTGGGTTATATAAATATACTCCCTAGAATTTAGATCCAATAAATATAATAGATATACACCATTACTTCTCTTGTGATGAAAATTAACGTTTAATGACTCAAAGTCATTGTCTGGGGGATTTAACTTTTATGTAGTGGATCGCGTCCAACTAAGACCAAACGAAGAAAAATAAATTGATAAAATCCCTAAATACGAGCATAAAGGTAGAATGATATAATTAACATTAAAAATTGGATACAAAGTTAAATATCCCAATAAAATAAAATCATATTGTGTGAGTGATATAAGGATTTTTTGTTCTATAGATTTAAGGTTTAGCTAGGATGCGGTTCTCAAAGGGATCTTTTTCAATTTTATTTTTTTCAAAAAAAGAAGAAGAAAAAATTAATTATGGCAACGACGGAATGAAGTTCACATAAGAAAATATTTGGGGTCGAAATGTTATAAAATGAATGGGACAAAAAAAAAATACTTATAAAAAAAATACTCAATTTTATTCCTTGAATTGTTTGATTTCTCAATTCTATTGCTATGAGATAGAACGTTTCAATTTTATTTTGTAAATTGATTTCTGGTCAAATTTATATACTCCTTTTTACAAAATTAAATCTTACTAAAAAAAGGAAATAAAAGAATTAAAAGTAATTATCCGGTTTCTTTTTATTTCCAAATCTATCCCTAATTGTTTCAATTGAAAAGGAAAAAGTAAGACAAAAGATATTTATTATCAATTCTCTAAACTTGCATCGTGAATCAAATGGTTTAACACAATGATTCGTTTTTTCGATCAGTTTTTGAATCTCCTACATTGTTTTGCTTTTTTTTGCTTCTTCTTCTGGCATATGTTTTTGGTTCGATAAGGAGGTAATAAACTAATATACAATCGACTTCTTAAATGGATATTGATAATAGATCTAAACTCATTTCATAGTTTGAGAGTTTTAAATTTATAAAATAAAATAAAGATATTGAATCTTTTACGGAATAGATTTGAAACGTAGAATCATTTTGTAGAATAAAAATGAAACATTCAATTTCATAGAATAGCATTGAAAAATCGAACAATTAAGGGAATAAAATTGAGTATTTTGTCATCAATAAAATAGAACGTGTTCACCGTTTCTATAGAAGATTCACAAGTATCAAACGTGAGAGGAACTTCCATAAACCAATCTTATTTATTAATAAGTGACACATAAGATTTTATTATCGATAAATCGAAAAATTGAATCATAATTTATTTTTTAATCTGTCCTCATTTAAGATTAGGAAACAACATATCGAATCTGGTTAAATGAATAAAAGAAAAAACAATCAACTTATACTTCCAATTATTACAATAATCAAATCACAAACTCAAACATAAATGTTTTTCATCTTTCAATATTGTCGTCATTGATACCGCCATCACCTCTATTGACGGACAGTTGGATGCACTGTCGCAAACAGTGCCTTTTAAAACCAATTGCATATTGTCATCCTTGTTCTAAACAGTACGTTCCCATGATCTCGACCTACCATCACCATCTTCTGTTATTGCCACAACCATCTCCTGGTCTATCTTCGAAGTCAGTGCCCTGAGATTTCACTATATTGTTTGTACCAAATTACTCCCGATTGACGATAAACCAATACGCACTTGTAGACTTGTCACTCATGTGGAGGTCCGTAATTACACCCTTCCCACTCCTATGCTCAAAATATAGCGCTACCTTCAACACACAAAGCCAAACACCACATCGTCAAAAAGACAACCCAATGAAAATCCATATCCACAAACTAGACGTATCACACAACCAAAAACCAGTCACAAGACTTAACAGTGTTCAGACCAATCCTTTTGTTCGAATTACCATCAATACTACGACCCACATAAACCATGATCGAACCCACCTTTCCCCAGCTTCCTCTCACTCCTATAAATCCGAGATCCCAAAAAGTAACGTGATTTCCCAGTCTCATAATATTTATAATCGTTTAATCAAGCACGAGAATTTATGTGTGTATTGAATTTTTACGAAATTTAATAAAAAAAGAATATTTTTCAGGGATATTGAGGTTGTTATGAGAAAAAATAATGAATATACTGTGACAAAATATGATTGATGTGATTTTTTTAGATTAAATATTGATTAAAAAATATAAATAAATTAAGATAATAAAAAATAAAATAAAATGTTGGGAGGACATTAAGGGGGATAGAAGATTTTAAAAGGGATTTTAAATGAAAACAATGGGATATGAGAGGGAGGAGGTGATATTAAAAAGGAAGGAAAGCTTGTTAGAAGGATGCAACCATACATTGTTACTTTTTATTTTTTTACGAAAAAATCAAGAAAACAAATAATAATTGATAAATTAGATGTCATCTTTTGAGTGACATATGTGGATAATTCTCACTAAATCAAACGTCTGTGTATTCGGCTTTTTATAATCGTATGATCTAGATTTGTAGAATTAAGAAAAAGATAAATTATATGATATGGAATGAAACACATTTTAAAAAAAAAGAGAGAGAAAAGAGTACAAGGTATGCTAGATTGATATAGAATGAATCTGTTATCTATAATTAATTACAGCTAGCTATCATGCAATGGTAAAAATTAGTTCAATTTATTTTTTATTTATATTTTGATGAATAGATCCTTTCAATTATTAATGAGAATAAGGAATCAACCCGCCATTGAAATCGATCGAAACAAACATTAACAAGAAACACTAAACAACTAAAAAGGACTATGATTAATGGATGTATTGAAGACTTAATTCGATATAGAGGAGTCAATGTGTTGGTTTATACCTGAGCATATGAATAGTGATTCTAAATGAGATTCCAACATCTATTTCAGTCTTGAATTTGACAAAGAAAGAATGTGGAGGTCCTTGCTTACAAGGGCAATGGCTAGAGTTGTCATGTAACGACCCAGCTCGACCCAATTGACTTTGATCGGACGAGGGTCGACGTGGCCCTTGGACAGGGGGCAAGGCTGAGCCTTGATCCCAAGCATGAAAGCCTGATCTGGTCCGGTCTCATAAATAATTTGGGCCTTGACCCGATATTTGGACCGTTAGCGCAGAAGTATGACTCGGATATCATCGTGGAAGTTTGAACACTAAGAATATCACGTGTCATTGCTCCCAAAATAGGATAGTGCACGAAAAAAACTTCCACCAATATAAGATATCAAAATTGACTAAATTATTGGAAGATATAAAAACAATGAAGTCATTTTGTTGATATAAAATCAATTCATTGAAATTTTGATGTGCACTATTAGTTAGCCTTCTTCTTCTTAACAAAATTGTAAAGATATTGATATTTATCCTGATTTTATGGGTACAAAGAACTACTAGCACTACAAACTCCAAACGAGATAATTTGTTATCTCCAATCCTTATTGTCATAAATATAAAACATTCCATTAATAGTATCCTTAAATTGTTATATTTTATCATTATATCTTATTCTTAAGTTTTCATCTATTACATCTAATATGTTTTCTATCCCTTGTAACTTTATTAGGGGATTCAAAACACGTGCAATGAAAAAAAATTGAGGGATATCCTTATAATACTTGAGGAATTTACCCTCCCTTTTTTAAATGAGATGGACAAAAGGTCATAGATATCTATACTCATTTATCAATCTAGCTATGTTAGGAAAGAAAAAAAATGAAAAATGGGACAGTAAATATTCGATAATCTTATCGTTGTCTCGTAAAAAACCTCCAACAATTTGCACAAATATTGCGCAATATATCAACATTCAGTTGAAGACTTTCCTTCCGAAGACTTTGAGATGACGAATTGGTCAAGACTTTGAAACGGTTTGAAAGACTTCATTCTCATTTCCTTGTATAAAGGCTTGAATTCCTGCACTTTCTTGCCACTACTATTAGCAAACAACAAAATATTTCGGATACATTGTACATAATGTCCAATAGTTTCATCTTTCAAATCATCTTTAACTATAAGGTTTATTACGTGACAACACCTAGCATGGAATAACGTACCATCACACATAGGATCCAAAACGGTTTTAAATATTTGGATCGTTCTATCATTGTTTGAAGCATTATCAAAAGATACACTCAAAATCTTGTCAAATAACTTAAACTCACGTAGAATGGTCAATGTCAAATTATATATTTCCTCGTTAGTATGAAGATAAAGAAATTATTTATAAAGAAATTATTTATAAAGAAATTATAGATTTCTCGTGAACCCAATGAACAGTCAAACATAAGTAAGAAACTTGAAAATTAGTGGTTCAAACATCGGAAGTGATACAAATTTTTCTATCATAAGCGGAAAACATTTGTATCGATTGTTTCCTTTCATTAAGATAAAGTTTTAAAGCATCCTATCTAATGAAATTTCTATGGTTTCTTTGATAACTAGGTTGTAATGCATTTTGAACATACCTAATAAATTTAGGATTATCCATAAAATTTCAAGATAATTCATTATGGACTATGAATTCGACTAACGTTTCACGTTGGCGGGAATGATTATATGTCCACAAACTGTCCGTATTATTCAATAGCGTTTATCCCTTTGGGACATTGCTTTCTTTTAATAGACAATTTTTTTCATGCCTTAACAAATATAAAGTATCTTTATCCGTTGAAAAGATTTTAACAGATGTTTTGCACTTAGATCCAATCATCTTCCCATTTGCTCCGATGACCTTCTTAATATACAACTAACACTCCGAGCCTTTTCTCGATAAAGAAACACCGGATGCAACATTTGATTGTCCCTTTTCGGATTGAGGAGTCCCTTCACCTTGCGGAACAATTTCCGGAACGTTGAATTGCAAGCCGACATTATTGTGCATAGGAAATATATCATCATTGTCGACATTGTATATAATTTGATTTTGGGATGAGTGAGCCATTATGATTTATGATTTATGATTTATGAAGAATGAGAAGTAACAAGAGTGTTTTAAGGGATTTGAGAGATTGATTGCAAGAAATTGAAGTAGAGTATGGAAGATTTTGTGAATATATGGTTTCCCAAACAATCTTTCAAAAAATGAGTTAGATCAAAAAGCCTTCAAATATATCCGTTTTAAGACCGTTGGTGGCATTAATTTTGTCCAATTTTTGAAAAACTAGCCGTTATTAAAATATTATTAAAAAACTATCAACGACTTTGAAAACCGTTAACGGTTTGTCAAGAACAAGTCACTATTTTCAAGGACAGAAATTCATATCTCAAAATCGATGACGGTATCCAAAACCGATGATGGTTTTGAAAATCGTGAATCGTTTTGAGGGTTAATGTTTTCTGTTTATTAAAAACTGTAAACATATTTTAAATTTTCGTTTATATTTTCTACAAAATCATTCACGGTTTCGTAGAACTGTTGTCGGTTATGGAGACCTGTGGTCAAGTTTTTGACCTCCTTATAAATCGTCGTCGTTTCAATAGAAATCAATGACAATTTTATGAAAACCGATGACGGTTTTTGATATCCGTTCATGATTTTGATTGAAAAGCCTAATGGGGTCGGGTTAGGACGGTTTGGATAAGGACCTGAAGCAGGGCCAGACTGTGATCTAAGAAAAAAAAACCCCCTCAAGTCAGACCCATAAAAACCCAGGGCCGACGACCCAATCTATAGTAACGGGCCAAAAATCCCAGGTCCGGGCCGTCCCAAGCTCGGGTTTTTGACAACACTAGCAAAGGATGGGGCCAGATTAAGTCAAGCCTCCAATGCTCACGTAGAAAAAATAAGGAGAAAAGAACCTTGAGAAGTACTGTATCATAGTAAAGCAGAGTGCAGAGATATGGTAACAGATGAAATGCAACCAACAATCTTGAAGCAGGACTAATTCTATCAAGGACTTTCAGTAACTGGAACATGATGTCCAAATAACAAGGAGGTCAACCAAAAAACTGAACTTATGCCCCAAGGACACATGAAAACTGGACCGAAGTAAGGACAATCCTGCCTCATGCCGTGACCACGGATATATCCTTATGATTATCCATGGTGTCCGGTCACCAGAGCATACAAAGTCTTATATCGTCATACCTATCCTTGGAAACGTTTGACACCGCTGTCACAAGTTCACCTCCTTGCTACCAACCAACCTTTTCCGTGACGAGAATTCATGACAGGAACACGCCAATCAAACATTGTTACATCACCTTGACTCCAACATCCTCCTCAAAACGGTTTCTCCAATCTAGTCCAATTTGTACGTAACACAAGTGCAGAAGCATGAAACCTCAATAGACAATCTCATGGTCCAAACATTATCGCATGCCACTGTGTGGCGTAATTTTGATCCTTTCATCAAGAACAAGATATGGTTTCTCAAAAAACAATAATGACTCTCAATTTAGCGTACAAACATCCAACAGTGCAGTGCGAGTGAGCCTCTAATCCAGATCAACCAAGTTCCTGCAAGCGGGCAAGAAAATCACAACAAAAACCATTTTGGTCCATCTTAGAGCATGATAACGACCACCTGCATGAAAGAATAAGCACTGTGGTCAATCATGGGATAATGAATGTCTTAAATACACCATAGGACTAGCTATTTTCGCTATAGTGACTTCAAAAGAGCTTTGTAGCGAAGCTTGAATATATAGTGGGAAACACAGACAGTTTACATTTTATTTTCCCCGATAATTGCTGACAGTTTAAATACTGACCATGAGAACTCATCGCGTCTAGGATCCATACAGTGACGAAAAAGAATAACAAAATGCTATTAGAGCTCAAAGGAACTCAATGGATGGGCTCAGAATGATATCATGAATACATCTTCAAAATTCAGATTGTGAACATCTAAATTGCCCAAGTAACATTTGAAAAAGTTAAAAGAGTTCTATCCAAGTCTTTGATCATTATTAGAAGCAACACAAAGCATCATTCATCCAAGTTAAGGAAAAGGCGAAAATCAATTTTCTTCAGTCAAAAAAATCAAAAGCTCCTGCAAGACTAGCACACCACACCCCATCTTTTTAGGCCAAAAACTTAACTTTCCTCTTTTTAGACAACTGAATTCAGATGTTGTGATATGTCGTCTCTGTGCAAAACACACCCATCAAAAAGAGTACCCAACATCAAGTGCCCTTTTTCTGCTCCTGATATAATAGCATTCCTCCATTATTTCTCTTTCTTAATTTCTAGGAAAAGAAATGCTAAGAATCTTACGATATTCCAATCGATCCAAGAGTTTATCCTTCACTCGATGATGAGGTTCAACTTCATCGACCATCATATAATTCAGATTTATCTGAAACAAGAGCTATCAAGATTAATACCTTATATGCAACTCCAAGATTCATCTAAATGCTAGTCCGAAGCATAGCACTATCAATTCCATGCAAAAAGGAAAGGAAACATAAACTTTACCTCAAACCCCACAAATCATCAATAATGAGCATACGTTGCTTTTCCCCTCAAGAATAAAGCAATTCAAAATTTAAAAAGCCCCTACAACACATCAAAACAGCTAAAAAGAACAGGCCAACACCAGCTCCTCCCACTCCTATGGTTTAACACTATTGGCTTGTTGTATACAGTCTACCAAAGATCCCTACACTCATAAAAAACCCCTTCATCATATAAGAGAACAAACAGAACCAGAAGGTATACAGGCACCAAAGATCCCAGGTTGTGGTCCGTCTCAAGCTCTATGTCGAATAACCGGTGACTATTAGCACGACAAATAGTGCCTAGGCTGGAGAAGGTATTGGCCATGAGAGATGTTTCGTCGGAGGAGTTCTTGCATGGATTCAAGTGGGTCCATACCAGTTTACCTCAATGTCTATGACATCTATTCCTTCAATTGCTATACCTACTGGCTTGGCCTCGGAGCCCACCATTCTGGCGTCCAAGGTAAGAAAAGCACTACAGGCATCACTTTGACATATAAAAGAAATATTTGATAAAGAAATTAGATATGTTTTCGTATGAACCGTGTAGCCTTGAAAAACTGCTCATGCTCAATTCTAATTTCTAAAACCCTAACAAAACGAAATATCAAGTTGATGAGAAGTTGATGTGTTTGGTACCAGTTTATGGTGTGGAATATGCTTACGGAGCTCATCAGTACCCAACATCGGGGATCTTCGCGGGAGATCCGAAGCATTGTGAAGGGTTCACATTCAGGAGAGGGATCTTGATAGGATGGACAGAGATGAAAGCAGGACAAGTTAGGAAAGTGATGGAGGAACTTGCAGAGAAGTACAGAGGCAATGACTATCACCTTATTACCAAGAACTGCAACCATTTTTGCAATGATTTCTGCATTCGGCTCACTGGAAATCCCATTCCCAGTTGGGTTAATCGGCTAGCTAGGATTGGTAGGGCATCTGAACCTTATCTTTTAATCAGGATTCAAGACCTAGCCATTTGTAGAAGGTTTTGGTTTCTTATTTGTTGCTAACATGATAAACACAACAGCTTTCTTTCGATGAGCGAACACTGTACAAGTTCTAGATCAGGGCTGCTCATCCAACCTATTCAGAGTGAGAAGCCAATGGATAAAAGCAGTTGTTATTTGTCTCTTGTCGTTGAAGGCCTTGCATAAAAGAATGCCGTCGAGCTGCAACTGAAAGAAAGTCCGTTGTAATGTGTCCTTTGATTTTGTGCTTCTGCAGGGCTCCTTTGTAACTGCCTGATTCCAACTCAAGTATTTACAGCCAAGTTTCAACAACCTAAATCAGAAGAGAATGATGCCAACAAGGTCATGGCCGAGGAAAAGAAGCTAGTGGATACCAGCGGCAGCTCCAGCAGCAGTTGTAGCACCCCTAGCACCAGCACCAGTGGAAGCAAATCCAAAAGGTTCAGGTTTCGGTCAAATTCATCGCCGTCGTCTTCATCAGTGGCCTTACGAAGCCGTTCTGTCATGCCATCCTCGCCTTTGATGACAAGTTCACCATCGCCATCAACCTAGAAAAAACCTACTATTACTATTACTGCCAATGAGTGTCCAACCCTCCTCATAAAAGACCAAGAATGACCTCATAGTTCTTTTTACAGTTTTCGCTGTGTCCGACATTATTGTCATCGGTCGGATTATTCCATGATGGATGACAAATGCTTCCCAAAGCACTTTGGAACATCTGTACTTTTCTTCTTTGTCCCTTCTTTAGAACCGGATATGGCTTGGAATGTTCTAAAAGGTTCAGTACTTCAGTTACAATAACCACTTCTTCTATCATTGGTATGCTACAACAGGATACCCACTGCTTAACAAGGTATGCGTTTATATCATATTATTCTTAGAATAGACCTACAAAGTGGGCATGGCGACCCCTTGCTATGTGAAGACGCCGGCTAGCATCAAAGGACGTTCATTTGTTAAAGTTTGATGGAATTGACAGAACATGAGACTATGATGCATTAAGGTCCAACTTGAAGCGATCCAAGGTGAAAATCACACGCGTGTAGACATAAAAAGAACAAAATAGCCACAGAAACACGTGGATGTCCGGGTATCATAAGGGAAACACTTTCAACAAAACCTAATGACAATCAACTACTATATGAAGAGAAGCTTGAAGGAGACTTGCACTTGTTATATTGAATAGACTCTCATACGAATATTCATAGAATACCACTGAAAACCAGGTAATCCATAACTATGCATGGAATTATGATCCGAACCCAAAATCGCGACATAACATAGCAAAATATTGAGCCTACAAAAACTAGTGTTGTTTCACGGATGTTGTTCCCAAGCCCCACCCGCTGTCAGCACATAGTTCAAATTCCTTGGACTAGTCTCAACCTCAACACAACACCTTTATTTGGTTTAAGATTTGCTTAAAATCCATTAGCAGAGCTTAAATGACCCGGATCATAATTTAGCAACACTCATTCACAAGACACACCACAACTTGATTTGTTTCTCCTAATTCGCTCGATTTCACCGTATGTTTCGTTCAAACCCAAGATGAAATGGCTGTCATTTTTACCTCTGTTGTAATGTATATAAAAGATAAGATAAGGAAGTCACGATTAAGATGATATGATCATGTGAAACGCAGAACAGTCACAGCTTCTGTTGGAGATGTGAAGCTTGGAAGTTAGTACATATCAAGAGAGAACGATGGAAACCTAAAAAGACCATGAGAGAAACCTTAAAATATGATATCACCTATCATAATCTTATAAAAGATAATGTACATGATAAATTAAAATGCATCGTCGTATCATGTAACCGATCCCACTTGATGAGATAAAGACTTAATTTATTGTTATTATTGTTGTTTTAATATATATATAAAATAAAATATTTTTCGATAGTAAAACCTATCTATATTTAATTTCGCACATGAATCATCAAACAAAAAGAACATTCCACTTTCAAATAGTACTACAATTTCAACGACACATCAAAAGCAGTGTCACCAAGTAACCAGCAAATATACTAAAAACAATTCAACAAAATCTCTTCACTCACATCGAAATGAACACAACACAGCGGCTAATCAAGAACTAAAACTGCAAGTTAAGATCAGATACGAGAAAAGGTTTCTGCTGCAAGTAACAGGAAATAGGTACTTCGGCCAATGCTTAGTCTTTTCCTGCGAGAATATCCTTTACGGGTTTTTTCCACCAAAAGTTCAAAATTTGAAAAAGTATAAATTTTTAAAAGATAGTTTAAAAGAATTTACGGTGAGAAAAGCTCAGCAACAGGTTACTCATTGTTGTATGCAGCACCAACCTTTTTCCGAATCCAATAATGAGAAAAGAGAGAGACCCACTGGACCGATAGGCAGCGCGCCGCATGCGGTCGTCGCCGGCGAAGAGTCGCCATTGATCCGACTTCTCCGTCGACGAAGTGCGAGAAGTCGTCACGGATATGGGCTTCTTTGTGGATTATGTTGAAAGGCCCGCAATGAGGAGAACATAAAGGGATGGGCTGGGCTTCTATGACCATGGGCTGTTGTGATGGGCCGTTATGATGACTTGAAGGGTTATTAACTGTAACAAAAGGGGAATAATTGAGAGACAGCCTAGCACTCACAAATGTGTTTAGGGAATTTTATTGCTGATGAGTATCTCGAGAATCAAATCGTTTCTCACATGATATGATTTAGATATGTTTTTGAATGTTATCAATATAACGCGTGGGATATGATTTTATCAGAGTTAAGTCTATATAAATATATTAATGATTTGAGGAATGAAATTTAATGTTTTGTTGAACCTTTCAAATTAAAAAAAAAAAAAAAAGAATAAAAGAAGATGTCTTCTGAGATCAGATGATCTGATGCTCTCCATTCAGAGTATGAGTTTAATGTCTGTTTATGAAAGAGATTGTTTTTTGATCTTCTTAGAACAAAAACTGTCATTTGAATGAAAGCAAGCAACGCAAACACCTTATCGATTTCATCGAGATTTAAACACTGATCACCAAGTTGTATCGTTACCAAAGTAACACAGAATAAGATAGTTCCTTACGATAATATCAATAAAGGAAGAAACTTCTTTATTTGGTTAAACAGCCCATTCACCACATAGTAACGCGACACATGAGGTTGGATTCCTCATTTAGAATGTTCCAAATAAGAGCATGATTCCATGAATGTGCTTTGCTAATTTTGGAGTGAAAAATGTTCCAAATGTCAAGTGAGATGTTGAATTCTAACCCGTATGAATAGGGAACACTCATTTGAAAAAAAACGTCCCTCCTTTTTTGTGGTTATAAAACTTGTTGTTTTACCTCACATTTCTTACTCTCATACCATTTTTCCCGTTGAATCAAATCTCACAGACCCAAACCAGTCTATAGAAATCACTCACCCTTTTGATCAAACTTGTTCATCGTATGTGTTCCTAGTGGACTTTTTTTTCCTGGGTTCATCGTGTTCTAGGCAAACATGGCTAGCTTGGAGGATATCAAGAATGAGAGCGTGGATCTTGTAAGATCATAGTTCATGTATCGATTACGATGTTTTATGAATTTTTTCACATATTGGATAATGTTTGGTTCTGTTTGTGATCAATGCAGGAAAGGATCCCTGTCAAGGAAGTGTTCGATCAGCTGAAATGCTCGAAAGAAGGATTAACGACGGACGAGGGGCAACACAGGCTCCAAATATTTGGACCTAATAAGCTAGAGGAGAAGAAGGCATGGCATTCCTTATTCCTGTTTGCATCAGCTAGAACTATTAGATGGGGTAGGATGATCTCGTGTCTTGATCTGCGCTTCTTGAATTGTATCAGGAAAGCAAGCTGCTAAAGTTTCTGGGATTTATGTGGAATCCGTTGTCATGGGTCATGGAGATTGCCGCTATCATGGCAATTGCATTGGCAAACGGAGGGGTACGATCATATCGACATCCTTGAAAGCTCTTTTATCTCACCGCAGATTATAAACGGAGGTGTATGATTGATTGTTGTTGATACGGTAATGACTTGGTTTTACAGGGAAAGCCTCCAGATTGGCAAGATTTCGTTGGTGTTGTCGTGCTTCTCTTCATCAACTCGACCATCAGTTTCATCGAAGAAAACAATGCAGGCAATGCTGCCGCCGCTCTCATGGCTGGCCTTGCTCCCAAAACTAAGGTAACTGTCGTTTCATCATTTTATCAAAGCATGTATGACTAGAGGTCATGATACAGGATCCCGTTATCTGAGATATAGCACCACATATAGGTCATGGTTGGATTTGCTCTAAGATAGATCAATCCTCGCCCATTGCTTCAGATTCAAAAAAATAGAATTCCAAACTTACTTGTGCGCCTTTGACGACAAGCTTAAACTTTCAAGGACTGGATCAATATGCCTTATCGTGAATGGGTAATCTTGTTGTAGGTTTTGAGAGACGGGAGATGGACCGAGCAGGAGGCAGAAATTTTGGTACCAGGAGACATCATAAGCATCAAGTTGGGAGACATCATACCAGCAGATGCCCGGCTACTGGAGGGCGACCCTCTAAAGGTTGATCAAGCCGCTCTTACCGGTGAATCCTTGCCTGTGACCAAGAACCCAGGCGATGAAGTGTTCTCGGGATCAACCTGCAAGCAGGGTGAGATCGAAGCTGTCGTGATTGCCACCGGTGTTCATACTTTCTTTGGCAAGGCAGCTCACCTTGTTGATAACACCAACCATGTTGGCCATTTCCAAAAGGTTCAACCACTTCCAAACCAGCTGCTTGAATATCATAGCGAATACGTGCTTATGAATTTAATTTTTTGTCGACTCCATCAGGTCTTGACAGCCATTGGAAACTTCTGTATCATCTCGATAGCGATAGGGATCGTGATAGAGATTGTTGTAATGTACCCTATCCAACGTCGGAGATACAGGGATGGTATTGACAACCTGTTGGTGCTACTCATTGGAGGAATCCCTATTGCCATGCCAACGGTGCTGTCTGTCACCATGGCTATTGGCTCTCACAGGCTCTCGCAGCAAGGCGCCATCACAAAGAGGATGACAGCAATCGAGGAGATGGCTGGAATGGATGTTCTCTGCAGCGACAAGACTGGGACGCTCACCCTTAACAAGCTCACTGTAGACAAAAGCATGATCGAGGTTTGTGAATAAAATAGCATGCCATAATCTGACTGTATAAGTTGAATGGTATCCATCTCTTTTGGTGTCATTGCGTTGATCATGGCGAGCATGTAACTTGCAGGTCTTCACCAATGATGTCGACAAGGACATGGCGATTCTTCTTGCTGCTAGAGCTTCTAGGGTGGAAAATCAAGACGCTATCGATGCTTGTATAGTTGGAATGTTGGCAGATCCCAAGGAGGTCTGATACTTGACTCATCAGATACTCTTTCAACTGGCCTAGTTCCTGTAACATTTAAATCCATCCAGACTAGTTGCTAAGATTTTAGCTGCATTTTCAGGCAAGGGCTGGAATCACAGAGGTCCATTTCCTACCATTCAACCCAGTTGACAAGCGCACGGCGATAACTTACATCGACTCTGATGGCAATTGGCATCGCATTAGCAAGGGCGCCCCTGAGCAGGTAATGCGGCATCCTGAACAAGAGTAAACACAATATTCTCTCTTTGAACCTGATGGCTAACACCAGTATGCTACATCTTCGCTTCTTACAGATTATTGATCTGTGCAATCTCGGGACAGAAGTGAGGAACAGAGCTCACTCCATCATTGATAAATTTGCTGATCGTGGTCTTCGTGCGCTTGCAGTTGGAATACAGGTAAAACTGTTTTTCTTCAGACCAAGATTTTCCTGAGAGAATAATGTTGGAAACGAAGCCACCAAGTCATGAACTAATATTCACTATTGGTGCCACATTCATCTGACAGGCCGTTCCTGAGAAGACAAAAGAGAGCGCAGGTGACCCATGGAAGTTTGTCGGTCTGTTGCCTCTTTTCGATCCTCCAAGGCATGACAGTGCAGAGACTATTAGACACGCGCTGGTACTTGGTGTCAATGTCAAGATGATTACTGGCGATCAGCTAGCTATTGCCAAGGAAACAGGCCGCAGGCTTGGAATGGGAACCAACATGTACCCTTCGTCGTCCCTCCT
>JAOVYX010009780.1:0-34259 GCA_035668315.1 Drosera spatulata | reverse complement strand
CATCTTCACTAAGCGTGCTCCAACCGTAGTCTTAAATGAAGTTGCTTAAGAGAGCAGGCATAGTTTGTTCAAGACAAGCACGAAACGCAACCAGAAAACTCAAAATTTAAAAAAATATTTGATTGAAGGTGCCAATGCCGACTTTGAATTTATTATGGATACACTACATCTAATTATTGGAATTTCTCCTGTTACACCACAGGCTCGCTTTAGCTGTGAAGAGAAAAGTAAATTGTCACTGAGTCGAGACGCTGGCAAGTCACATGCTATCTTGGGTCAATTCCAGTTCATCACACCAAAAGCATCTCTAACTTATCCAGATAAACTAAGATACATGAAACATGATGTAATCATTGTGGACATACCGATAAGTCTTCTGAGAACTTCTCAACGATTTGCGCACATCCTGTCTTGTAGATGTTGACTTGGAAGCCAGACCAAATTAACTTAAGGGTTGCTGGCTCCCAATTTTCGGTTGAATTCGCCTACTCAACAAGTTTGCAGAGAAAAAATATGTAACTTCACATTCATAACCTTTTTTACACAAGGCAAGGGTCTAAGATCTCAACACATCGATCTCAAACAAAAAATAAACTTACAAAATATTATACCAGTGTAATCATAAAACAGCCTCTAAGAGAACATGATTTTGGTTGGTTATATGAGATCTCAACAGCAAAAATTAATCTCCTTTTCTTTTCTTTTTTCTTTTTTCTTGGCAGCCAGCGTTCAGGAATGAGAGCCCAACAATTGGCCATTTTTCCAGCTCAAGGCAATCACTATGACTTCGAAGTCTTTGGGAGAAACTAGCAATGCTTATTTAAATCAAGAACCTAACTCAGGGGTTTCGAAAGAGAGTAAACATCACCCTCTTCAAACTAGTGGTGTTTGCAATTTCAAAAATCTTCTGAGTTTTGACTGGCCATAAGACTAGAAGGCAGGCACAGACCCTGAGAGCTTAGCCATTCGTACACCATGAGACAAGGCGGATTCCGGGAGAAACACCCCAACCAGGCAACTCACGTATGATGCCCCTCAATAAGAGGTGAGCGCACATGAATTGTCATGAAAAAGATAATCAAAAGAAAAATTACCACCAAGAGACCTAAGAGTTACGGAAGAAAACGAGCCTACATACTAGAAGTCATTATTTTCTCAGTAGGAATATAAACTTTGTCAATGGCATTCTAGGAAACATACCAGCATTGAGATGCTGAACGTAGCATTACCTTCAGAAAGATATGTATCAATCTCCAATTGCATTTCTGGGTCTACAAAACAAAATGAAATCAAGATCTGTTAGGAAGAAACCAATGATAGGCGATTCAAATTTGCAAGTAGCCCAGACAGAACATCGAATTCACTGAGTGCAAGCAAATAAATCTTAGTACAAGAATAACAGTAGAACAAATGTAATAATCAATCTTAGTAGAGCCATCAGTTTGTTCGATAATACGAGGTCCAAGTTGAAGCTTCCTGAGCTTCTCTTTTAGCTCACTATATTAGTCCATGCAAAGATGTCGCACATTTCTAATGGCAAAAAAATTAAAAATAGAGATTGAAAAGGATACAAGGTCTAGCTGAAGAAGATCAATTGAAATGGAGATCAAGGATTACTTGACAGGTCTATCATTATGGAAGTGTAACCCATAATGCATATGGAGTATCTAACATTATTTTACACCAAGCATAATTGGCCACAGGAAACAGCCTACTTTAATGACAGAAGAACAGCAGCATTAACAAAATCTATAATAGCGATCCATTTAGAAAAGCTATCAAGTTCTGGCAATTGCACAAACCATGAAACTTCCAAGAGCATTCAAATACAAATTAGTGTTGAATTAAAAAAAAATAAAAAATATAAGTGTTGATCCAAGGAATTTGAAATGAAACAACCAATCCACGAAATTGAACAAGAAAATGGTGAAAGTATCTTCAGACAAATATATAAGAGAAAAAGGCAGCTGCAGAGAAGAGATCAAGAACAAATCCAAGGAATTGGACATGAAACAACAAACTTCCTCTCCAGGTTCCAGGTATAATTTGAAACATCTTGCCATGCTTAATTAAAAGAGCCTTACCACAACTAATTTTATTCTGACTATTGGCAAAGTGTCGCACTAGCTTACCCTGCAATAAGGAATCAACAGAATAAGAACTCAGGAACATGAATTGTCTCGATAAAGAAGAAAAGGAGTGCTATACTCTCAAGAATCTTACAATAACAAGTTCACAGTGAAGATTTGACATAACGATCGATGGTTGGATAACGATAAATACAAAACCAAAGACATGTGTCACAAGACAAAGTGAACCCTTCATTGGAGGAAAATGAAATCCATATACTAAAAGAGTTGGCAATTAGGAGTACCTGCCGGCCTGTATCATCCACTGGTATGCACTCAATAGCAACATATTTGTCAACATCATCAGCTGTGACAACATATGTTGGATTGGTGGCACCTGAAGCAACACACACAAGGATCAAAACACAATGTACCAGTTCTACGTTATGCAAAAGTAAAAGGATCTACCAACCACAGGAGCTTATTAGATTGCAACTCCATTGGACTTACCCTCTATGTACTGTCTAGTTCCATCATCTAGTTGGCGAACCCACTGTATGCGATTTGTAATGAGAACATTAGCATTTATTCATGAATAACAGTAGCCAATACGAGCAGATTAGGTACGAAGTTCGACCTGGAAGCAAAGAGAAGTTGCTCTTATAGGACACCCACAACCAATAAGTTCACCTCCGGGGTAAGCATCACCAACAACTTGAAGACTTTGTATTGCAGGACCATCGTCTGAATTCAGAAGCTCAAAATAGATCCAAGTAGTACATTCAAACGTTCAAGTAACGACATAAAATAAATCCAATTACTTTCTGTACAAAAGCGGAGAGATAAAGTGAAAAATAAGTCATCTAAATAAAGTGCATTATCTAAACACTTGTACTGCGACAAATTTTCAACATGCACCACAAGTGTTAAACTTCAAGCACAAGTTGGCTATGTTTTAAGCATGATTTCTAGCGATTAGTTGGCAGTAGCAACCATGGCCACTTTTCACCCATAAAACAAATAGAATAGACAAGAAAGAACAACGTGATTAATGATTCAGAGGCAAATATATCTTACCATCATGGATTAAACTCCTACAAGTCGGACAATTCAACTGAGATTTCAACCACTTATCAATACACTCTACGTGAAATGCGTGCTGGCAGTTGGGCATCAATCTAAGACTCTCCAGATCTCTGAACTCGCTCAAGCAGATCGCGCACTCAGTCCCTCCAAAGAGTTCATCACCTCACATGTACTTGAATACCGGGATCAATTTTTTAAATCTCTCGTCCAATCTGATACCCGAATTCCTCTGATGTCGTTGCAAGATCAAATTTGAATCCATGTTCGCGGAGTCATGACTGAGTCGATCGAGGCGAGACTCGAGCTGCCACTGCTCGATGTAGTCATGGTTGAGTCGCTGTTGTATATAGTCCCTTCGCCTTTTACAGTACCTGGAGATGACAGTGTAGCAGCAAAGGAGGGGTAAGGCACTCAAAAGAAAAGTGATGAGCGCAATTATGAGAGTGGAGAGGCAATAGCCCGAGGACGAGGAGGAAGGGTCTGTGGTCGGTGGTGCAAAGACACAATGCTGTGGGCAAGATACAGTGCATAGGCCGAGGCTGCAGTCGACTGAGGGCAGCGGCGGCCCTGGCAGTGGAGCTTCTACCACGGTTGTTGACATGGTGGTAAGAATACAAGTACTAATCGCTTTGATCTACTCTGGTTTGATTTGCTTTCCTTGCTTTGCTTGCAATTTGTTGATTTGTTTTGGTTTACATGATGAAATTCAACACACCATGAGACTGAAATTTACTAAAATTGGACCGCATTTGATTTGAATACAGGTAAACACGAATGAAAGAATCCTGATACAGCAGGTCAGGAGTCAATTGCAATGTTGAATATTCATCGATTTTGAATAAAGACTGAAGTCTGCTGAATGCTTTGACTTGAACAGATAGGAGTACAATTTCGGTGCTGATATTGAAGTGTAGGATTAAGATTGCCAAAATGAATTAGGACGGCGTATTACTATTTTGAAGACTTATGAAAAGCTGGACCAGAGTTTTTCATACTGCTACTTCGGGGAAAACCCGGGAGGCTTGTTTTTCAAACTCCTGAAATTACTTCTCATACCCCTAATCTTTTATTTATTCTATTTTATTTTTTGATAAGTTGCGCAACAAAGGGGCCGCAAAGGCACTAGGATTGGTAGCCACCCCAGTGAAGTCAGAGAGGGATTTGCACGCTGACTGCCGTTAGTGGTGTCACGTCTGCAGCTAAGTGCATATGAGTTCAACTTTGTTCAAGCAAGCCACTCAGATTGAAGATAATGCTCTCCCATCAAAATTACCTTCCATCATGATTATATTATTTAATATGTATTTTGATAAATTTCGTTATTCGTTTTAATGATGTAAGAAAATTATCTCACTGACTCAGGATTGAAGTATATAATCATTATTGTTTCACAATAATTTTGCATAAAACGATGTTTGATCATCCCGCGAACGATTCATAACTTGAATAATTTTATCGTTAATTTAAACCAACGTTACATTTTTTATGGGATAAAGATAATAATATTCACAAGAAATAAATTTATCAAAATAAACTCAGCATTCATTATGACAAATCATTAAGCACCTTTAAGCATGTTTTTAGAAGGTTCGATTATATAGATAAGACTACCTGTATCTGGTCTTCTTCATATCCTAACCAAGAATCACCTTTCCAATTTATTGTTCCTGTTTTTCATTTTTTTAAGGAAAAAATGAAATGATATAGAACAGTCTTATTTTGATGCAAACAGAAACAAACAAAAGCACAACCATAAAACAATCATATATGGCTCTAAACAAACATAAAACAATATACAAAAACATGGTCCTAAAAAAAAAAGAGAGAAAATATTCAATTTTCGGCCCTTAGTTTTTCCAGATAACTTAGAGACCATTGTCGATATGTACATGCTAAAACTTTATGATTCTGACTTTAGTTTTCGTTATATCTCACCTTTCTGATTTTATTTTGATTTTTTACTTTCAACGTCTATCCCTTAAATTTAAGATTACCTCTAGCATAATACCAGTAGGCCCTATACGCTGGAGTCCTGGGTGGCCACCATTTATAAGACCTCTACTTCTATAAAAATAAGCACAAGTCCTGTATGTTACTGTTACCTTTAAGTGCCTTAGACATCAAGTGAGATGAAAAAGAAAGCCCTCTAACTCTAAGCTTTTTATTAAACTAAATTAAACATCTCATGAAGTGTAAAGCAAAGGATACCATCGAGACATATGCCAATGCCATTATGCTTTAATCATTTCGATTAAGAAAAAAACCAACAAAGTGTACAGATATATAAGAGTTTTGGGATTGTTTGAAGCAAGCATAGACGCAACCATTTCAGGAGGAGGTTGACAGACAGGAGGAGAGCGCAACAACCTCGAAGCTAGTTCAAACTAGTGGGAGGCTGTCTGCAGAGGCAAGCAAGCAAGCAAGCAAGCAAACAAACACATCAGGACCGAAGATAGAATCGAAGGATATGGCTCGTGGGAAGGTTCAGCTGAAGAGGATTGAGAACCCGGTGCACAGGCAGGTTACCTTCTGCAAGCGCCAAGCTGGGTTGCTTAAGAAGGCGAAGGAGCTGTCTGTCCTTTGTGACACCGATGTTGGCGTCTTTATTTTCTCCCCTCAGGGCAAGCTCTATGAACTCGCCACAAAAGGGTCTCTCCCTCCCTCTCTGCCTCTCTTTGTTTAGTCTCATCTACTCTCGTGTTTGATTCATTCTTCTATGCACTAACTAACTTGCCCTGAATTATTCAAGAACCATGCAAGGGCTCATGGAGAGGTACATGAAGTGCACCAAGGGTTTCCATGCTGAAGCTGAAACCGAACACAAGGCACTCCTGGTATGTACAGATTCTATTCCTATGATCAAAGGTTCTCGTTTTCAATTTAATAGCGAACTCTACTGAACGGAACCAAAAGCGAAAATATTCATGTAGGCATCAGATGCTAAATATTCTGTCCACATACCATACCCATTGTTATAAAGTACTGTAGACAAAGCCACTTAATGATCTTTTCGATGCCTACAAATTCTTAGTGATGAAAATAGTTCCAGGTGTTCAAAGAATCAAGACTCGTGTAATCTAAATCATGACCAAGATAGTAATAAAAAAAATTGTTTACTACTTCACTATTCCTGCTAAGTGCTATCATGTGCTTTCACTGTATGGACTCCACTAAGAAATCACGTTCAAGCGCCTTTTCCCTTAAACCCGGGACACTAAGATGAACCAAAAAACTTCTTATGTTTGGATAACAGAAACTATGACGTCTAGAGTATGTAAAAATAGTAATAAGATTGTGTAGGAAATTGCATTCAAGGACAATTATCCCTTGACATTTATGGTGTTCAATATCGATATCCTAGCACCTTACCTGCAACATCTATATCCTAGCCGTAGGAAGTTAGGAGTCTGGCTCATGAAATAAATCCAACAGACCACACAGACAAAGGAGGAGAAAAAGAATGTTAAAAGAGTTTCAACACCTTGGAAAAGGGGAAAAGGGCAACAGTTCGGGTACGGGAACAAGTTAAAAGGAGGAAAATGATTGGCAATATGAAGTTGATAAACAGACCAATAGACGTGATTTGACAATCGAAACTCTAAAGTGATAACAATGAACACAGAACATGTACCATTGGCAGAGCTTCCTCGAAAATAAGAACTTAGGAAGCAAACGTGATGAGGCTCTAAGCATCCAGCATAAGCAGTACTAAGTGACCGCTGATTGACATGTTGCCCACAATGCCAGAGTGATAAACAAATATTAAGATATCAAACAAAATGACCCAGAAAAAGGAATGAGAAAACTCCACTGCGAAGGAACAGCTCAGGTGAGGTGGCTTTGCACGCAGTGGCATCGTAGCAACATGGCAATCGTTAATACAAGTGCAAACGGTTGATTGAATTATATTCTCTCTTCTTACGCTTAACCTTTTTCATTTTCCTTGTCGAGGTTACAGGATTCAAAGGAGGAGGTCGAACTAATGAAACATGAGATTAACTTACTTCAAAAGGGACTCTGGTAGGTCTTATTAATTCTTAATTACTCTTACGCAGTTGTTTGATTTACGAGAATTTTTTTTTACCTAACAGTTGAATAAGGACTCATTAAATGTAACTAGTTCAAAGGATGAACCAAACTAAAAACACAAAAGAGAAACCCTTTCCATTAAATAATACTCCTTTCGCCTCACGAAAATTACAACACTTTGACTTGGATCGGAAATTTATGTGTGTATTGAATTCATATTGAATAATATTAAAAAAATTTACTATAACAACTGTGAGAGAAGTTAGTGTGTGCACTGTAATTGATTTGATGTTATTCCTCATCAAACAAGAAAACGTTGTAATTTTTGTAGGACGTCTAAATAAGACAAGTGTTGCAATTTTCATGGGACAGAGGGAATATAAGTTTATACTCCCCCGTCCCAAATAAATTACAACAACACACATGTCAAGATCTAATTTAGTACGATCAAATGTCATTTTTTTAAAATTGTTGTGAGACACTGATGATAAATTAAGCTGTAAACTTTAATCCTGAATCAGTTTAAGATTTTTCTGACATCGTTAAAAATAAAAACGAAACGTTTCGAAGTAAATATCATCGTAATTTATTTGGGACGGAGGGAGTAATAGATTACCGAGAGAATTTGCATTGATGTGATCGATAGATGAATCGAAGAGTGTAAAAGAAAGAAAAAAGAAAAGCACGAATAGATGATCAGAAGAAAATGGAGTGACTTGCAATGTTGAACTCAATTAACATAAAAAGTCAGTAGTGCTTTTCCATAGACAGATAGAGAAACAATTTATCTTTCAAGCAAAATGATAATTCATGTCAATCTCGAAGAAGGTCCACGCAACAGCACCTCTAGATATTAATGGCAACATACGCTGACAAATGATTTGTATGTGAATTGGGGAGATCAATAAAGACTGAACCCTATTTAATGTACGCAAATCAGGAAGATGAATAAAGACTGCTTTCGATATATAAACAACACCGTGGATTAATGAGATGGTTTCATGGATTAACAAATCCGAAAAGGAAATAAGGAGGGAAAAGAGATGCAGAAGGATAGGCTTGTTTTCTAGCTTGAAGATGATACAGAGCCTTGAGTGTCCCAATGGCTAGGGGCAAACATAAGATGAGTGAAATGAGGCAATTATTACAATTTACAAACGTTTCACATTAGAAGAAAATTTCACAGGAGAAGCTAAGACATTTCTCACATGATGTCAATAAAGGTTACGCAGTGAAACAATGAAACCAGTCAGGGCTACGATTGAACCAAAGAAGTGGAGTAGGAAACATAGAACCGAATTGATGAAAGTTAATAAAACCCAGCAAAGCACTAAGCAGCTTATGAACAAAGCTTGACGATGAATTTTTGATATCATAATAACATATAGCTACTCCAAAGGAGTACTTCCATTCGACGACGACATTGAGTGCATGAACTGGGTAGTATGAATTATGATGATGGCTTAGAAATAAGAATCGGGATGCCACTATCGGATTGGTCCAAGTAGTCGTCAAAGGGAGAAAGGTCAGAAATGAAAATGCAAGGGTAGTGGAAAAGGCAGACAAGAGGCATAGAAAGCAAACATAAGATAAAGAAGTATTAGCAGATCACCGAGAATAAGAATCATCAAAGGGAATCGTATTCAATGCAACGGAGAAGAGAGGAAACTATAAGGAATATGGAAAAAGGTGAGAGATACACTAAATTGATTCTTGAAATATTTAGCTGTAAAGAGAAAGCAGGGCGCTACGCTGAAGCTGGTAGCAGATGAGGTTCCTGCTACTGTAGACCAATGAATGAACTCATTGTCCTACTCGGAAGAAAGTTCTCGATGAGCAACCAGAGTTATTTTGTAATCGAAAAACTTGAACCTTACAGATTGTCAAATAGTAAAGCTTCTTTGGCAGCAATTGTTTTATTTCGACCAAAACTATAGTGTCAATATCTATCCTGAGGAAAAACTCATGAGCGCTAGGTGATAATTGTTCTCTATCAGGAGCATGTTTGGATATGGTGGAGGAACAATGGCAATGGATGAGCTGCACACACTTGAAAAAAATTTGGAGTCGTATATTTATCATATTCGCTCCGCCAAGGTACTTTCTTCACAGCTTTTTCCCAAACTTCAAACTAATGTCTATGTTATCCTCTTCCCCCCTCCTTTTCCCTCGAAATTTCACGCAAGTGGGTGATACTAATTATTTTTTTACCCCAATTCCAGATGAGCATCCTCTTTCAAGAGATCCAGATACTGAAGAATAAGGTCAGTCCTAATCCAATTTATTTTCCACTAGTACATTTGCATCATTCAAAAAGTATGAGATCAAGTGCATGCATTAGTGATTAACTTACTTAGTACTTCCCTTGAGCCCGATACAAAATTCTTCCCATCTTGAGTACTATTATGCTACGTAATAGCAACCCTCTAAAGGGTACTACGCGTCCTTGTGCGGTTTCACCAAATTCTAGTGCCTAAAAGGCTAAAAAAGTAAAGATGGATTTCATTCGCTAATATTCAGTAGTATGTAATGAATGTAGTAAAACAAAGACGAAACATATGAAGACACAAAGTTACAAACTATCTTAGTTTTACTAGTTCTGTAAGGCAAAAATTCAAGTCTCAGAACGTAATTGGAGCCAACTAGCACCTAGACGCCCTAGTGTCCTAGCAAATACCTTAACCTTTTAGTAGAGTTGGTTACTCGATACGGTATCACAGCAGGCACGAGCGACATGCTCTGTCGGGAATTATCCTGCAACTCCTACTTGTGTACCACTAGATGCATCGTGTTTGTTCGCATTTCGCAACTTAGTGTGTGACGAGCAAGTATATTTGAAGCATTAACAGGACATTATCCAATCCCTCTACATTGCCAAATCACATAAAACACAAACTAATAAATCAATCAACTGAAAACCAATCCACAACAAACAAATGCAAAACAAATCAACAGCGAAACCAAGCGAAAATACGATCAACTAGCTATTCGAATCCCAAATCAAACATCAAAAAACATGAAACTGAATAGCGAGTGTTTGAGATTATGATACCTAGAAATCAACGCGAATCTTGTTCACATTAATGATCGAATTCCGCCGATTCCGTGGCGGAAAGGGAATTTCTGCGGCGATCGAGGGCTGAAATGTGCATATATTTGAACCGGGTTAATTTAGTGGTGTTCGACTCAACCTTCTTCTTGAAGGTCTTGGATTCGAATCCCACTAACCTTAAAATTCAGGTTGGTCACGTCCGTTGACTTCGATCAAAGGTTTAACCCATGTTGGTGGGGGCGCCTTGCCAGTGTCGGGGGATTAATTAAGGTGCGCGCGAGTTGGCCCGGACACCATCGTCATCAAAAAAAAGAAAAAAAAAAGAAAAAAGAAATGTGCATATATTTGTAGAATACAGACCATGATTTTGGGCGAATAAACAATCCTTGCCCTAGAAATTTGCAGAAACTGAAGTGTTCGCTTGAATCTATTATTATTAGGTGAATTTCAACTTTGCTCGTTGCAGTAATTGACAGGGTTTTTGCTGTCTTTGTGTTATTTGTATCGAGTTCCTGAATTCATAAGTCAGTGCATATGAGTATTTTGTAACGGTTTGTAAATCAGTCTCCTACAAACGATCGCCATTTATAAAATCTAAACATTAAGTTTGAATCTCTATATTGGTGAATTATTTTATAGTTCTTGATTTTTCCAATGAAACAAAACACTTCTGTTGGAAACCTTTACATCACTTTGTGTGTTTTTATTTTTGTGAAGGAAGGAGCACTGAAAGCTGCTAACAAACGTCTTCAAGAAAAGGTATTTGCACAAAATCTTGAAAAATGAGTTTTTGAACTCTCGTCTTGTTATTTCTTGTTATTTGCTTCATCTGACCCTTCCAAGACCCAATATATTACGGAAGTTCGAGTTTATTGTTGCTATGGTTGTCGTTTTGTTATTTACTTCCTTGCACGAATCCTGACTTATGGATCCAAATTTTTGTCTTATTTGCAACAGATGGAAGAGCAAATTGGAGTTTTTGACAATGGACTGACAGTCGCTAACAATATTCCATATCCACTGACTATACACAATGAAATGTTTCAGTACTAGCAATAGCATCTCGTAATATAGCTAGGTATGGATTGATCAAGCAACTCATGAATAACACAAACATTGCAAGTTACTTGATCAACGTCGTCGTGTATAATTTTCAAAGGATGGATTGATTCGAATATTGTTCCGTGTAATATTGTATTAACACTTCGACCTATGCACTATTTATGTTCAATTATCCATTGCTTTTTTATTGTTTAGCTTGGATGTGCTATCCCATTCATAGAAACAAGAAAAAAAAAAAAAAAAAAAAAAAAACTAAACACTGTGAGGGAGCAACACCATGCCAGCGAGGGCGGCCAGTTGCTGCTGCCTCCTTGTCCCGTACACCTATTAATAGGTGAAAAGTTTTAAATATGATTGATGATCATGATATACGTTGATTAGGAAGAATTATATAATCAATATTATTTAAATATTTATTTATGAGATGGACCGTTGATTTTTATTGATTGACTAAATTTACGCAGTTAACGTGAACCGTAGATCATCTCCTTTTAAATATACATGTCTCCACTTAATTTAAACATAGGTTTTTGGTTTTAGCTTTTTTATAGGTGATGGATATTTGACCTTCAAAGCCTATAGATTCAATTTTGTTCAAGTTTACGGTTTAGCATAATACCTTTGGTCCCTATATCGAAAGAATCTCGATCAAACACATTCGGTCGTTGTAGCTTTTACGCATATTGCGACTACGCTAAGTACAAAGGCATGGACACCACTTATACACCAGGACATCATTTTTAATCTAGCGAGCAGAGCAGCCTGTTGAATCATGTTGTTGATATGACTCATTTCTCATTTTAAGATTTATACTATCCATTTTAAACTCGTACAATGTCATGAACATCGCTTACCATGACTTCGGGGTTACAATCCTCCGATAGAACTTTAGCACACGATTCCAACTTGTAAATTGTATGAATCCAACTACGGAGCATTATTGATGCATATAAACAAAATACTGAGATCAAGATATCATTTTGTAATAGACAAAACTAAGTTTTAGTCATGAATAGTGATATTTTGCTATAACTTGTCGATATTATTCCGATGCTTATCGTGTTATAATTTATCAATCTGTAAAATAAAAGATGAGAAAAGAGATACGTATGTTAGTTGGATTATTTTGTTTTGTTTTTTTGTCAATATCAATGAAGAGACAAAAAATAACTGTAGGAATATTTGATGCTATATTTGATATGTCATTTGACAAATGCTAAATTTTGCATGATCAAAACGTTATCATTGTAATGCACAATGTTGTTGGACATATTATTAAATTTTGACTATAATAACTCATTTGTCTATATCATTGGATTTGATCAGACTCGAGTTATCTCATAGCTAAATGTACTCTTAATTTTCAATGCGTGGAAGAAACCAGAAACACAAGTTACTTTTAATTAGTACTCACCAGAATCATAAATTCACCTCACACGGTAAATAAATCCTTTTACTAGTATTGTTTTTTTCTTCGTTGACCTAGCAAAGTCATTTAATATCATAGAGGCTCACATGTTTGGACAAGCAGCTCAGTGATTAGTCCTTTTACATTTACCTTCTCACATACCTCTCAATTAATTTTCCCTCTTTTCACTGCCAAAAATGCAGAAAACCGGTGGCTCCATTTATTTCCCCTCTCCACTTTTCCCAAATTTTTCTTTTTTAAAAAAAAGAAATTAAAATTTCCTCCTATTTATATATCTTCATCACACGCCACACACTACCCACTCACCACTACTATTCTAAAACTACGTCGCATCAAAACTATCAAAAGTTTACGTATGTACACAATGGAAGCCACTAAGTGTCCACCATGGTGGCTTGCACTGGCGGCCGTGGGGTTGATGGTGGCGACGGTTAATGTAGTACGAGCACAGGATGATGGTGACAATGGCAATGACTCGGGGGGAGGGTTGCTGCCGCCCGAGTTATCGCCTAGGAGGAAGGAGTTGGTGCCCGCGTTGTTCATATTTGGTGACTCGTTGATCGACAATGGAAATAATAATAATTTGCCTTCGTTTGCGAAGGCGAATTATTATCCTTATGGGATCGATTTTGATGGTGGCCCGACGGGGCGGTTCTCGAATGGTTATACAATGGTTGATGAAATAGGTACTAACTCTTGTCACTTTGGGATTATATGTTTAATTATGTGTGTTTCATTTTTTGCATGTACAATGTGGATTATACGCATATGCTTTTCTCAGTGTAATACAGTGTATGTCAAAATGATCATAATTCATATGATAAAAGTTTTGGAGCTGTATTCACAATATGGAGATTATAGTAGCTTGTTCTAAGTTTAAATACATATAGCACATATTTGAACACAATGTAGGGAAAAAATAGATGCTTGATCCAAAAATATTCAAAGTTTTTTTTTGTTTATCGTGTGTTCTTGCTTCGCCATTCCTTTGTAATAAGATAACAATAAAATGTCAACATCACTGTTTATTTAATTCATGTTCTTAATTCTTCGAATTTTATATACTGAATTTGGCATGAATAGACATTGGACCGCACTTCTACGAGATAGAAAAATCTTGACCCTTGTCCTTTTCTCCGCTCACCCTGCCCATTCCTATCACATAAAAACAAAAGGTGGATTCCATTAATGATTTCGTAAGAAAATTAGCTTTATTTACAGTATTTATTTATTTTTTAAATGGGATTGATTATATGATATATCGTTGGTTCCCCTAAATTATGATAAATCATTCATTCATTCGTAAATTATGAGATCATGAATTTGATATTTTAATTGAATTAAGATTATATATATTTGGTCTTATTAATAACAACGGTCACTCCTAAATCATGATATATTCGTCACAGCTTATCAAATTGAGGTAGACTCTTGTAGTTAATGATTGGATGAGTTCTTTCCTCAAATCAGGAAATTGGTAATCAATGACACTACATTTTTCATTTTGAAGCTCAAAGCCTAAGGCAGCGCTTGGTTTCCGGGATGGGGGGCGGAATGGATTGTTTGATTCCGATAAAATGGGTGGATGAATTCTAAATACTATCATAATGTGTATGTAAATGTGCAGCGGAGCTGTTGGGGCTACCACTGATCCCGGCGCATTCGGTGGCCTCCGGCGAGGACATACTTCACGGCGTCAATTACGCCTCTGCGGCCGCGGGCATTCTTGACGTCACTGGAAGAAACTTTGTAAGCAAATTGTCCATTATCACATTTTATTTATCTAAATTTTGTAAACCAACCTGGGTTGATGTAGTGGTGTTCGACACAACCTTCTTCTTGAAAGTCTTGGATATCGGGGGATTAGTTGAGATACGCACGAGGTGGTCCGGACATCCTCATCATACAAAAAATAAAAAAAATCATAGATTGTATTTTTCTGATGTATATTGTGTTTTTTTTCTGTAAATAGGGTCATGTGATTTGGCTGGCAAGTATACTAGCATTTGGGCCCCAAATTTAAACAAAGGTGGTCCATTATATGTGAACCATATCGTACATTCTATTCCAAAATTGACCCAAGTAGCTGGTGCTAATTTACTCCAGCAACTGTGGCTGAATTCAGTGGATTTGTCCATTCAAATTGCCTTCCAACCATTGATCTCAACCAAAAGTACACTTTCCATAAACATGTTTGCGTATGAGGTTGTCTCTTTACTTGGCTCAGTCCCCTGTCTATCAGTCGCGTTATCATTGTTTTCGATTTTACAGAAATATATAACCAATGTCGATAATTGACAGTTCGGCGTTTAACATGATCAGAATGTTATGTAAGGGATACAATTCAAAGCAACAACTTAGATTTGGAAACATTTTTTCTTGTACTGAATGTGCAATATTTGTCTTCGATCAGGTGGGTCGGATACCGTTTGCTCGACAAATAGCCAACTTCGAGCAAACGCTAGACCAGATGACGGCTAATCTTGGGGCGGCTGACGTGTCTCAGGCTCTCGCAAGGTGTCTCTTCTTTGTCGGGATGGGAAGCAATGACTACCTTAACAACTATCTCATGCCAAACTATCCCACCAGGAATCAGTATAATGCCCAGCAGTATGCGAACCTACTCGTCCAACAATACCGCGTGGATCTCCTCGTATGACTTGCTCTTTTTACTTAACTTAATCTTACTATATCGACGTGATGAATATTTTCATGGTAACTCAATTTACTGTTAGTAAATGTCACGTACATTCTCATTGCTAAGACTTAGAAACAGTAAATGCTGGAGCGAAAACATCAATCAACACCTACTTTTGCCTATTGCTTAATCATGATCGAATCTGTGACTGCAGAGGCTATACAACCTCGGAGCACGGAAATTCATCATAGGAGGCTTAGGCTTGATGGGATGCATCCCGAGCATCTTAGCTCAGAGTATGACCAGCTCCTGCTCGCAACAAGTCAACGACCTGGTCACGCCATTCAACGCCAACGTCAGGACGATGCTCAACAGCCTCAATGCTGAACTTCCCGGGGCACATTTCATCTATCTCAACATCGAGAACATGTTCAGGGACATCCTCACTCGCCCCGCTGCCTATGGATTCAGCAACATCAACACCGGGTGCTGTGGGTTAGGCCGAAACAGAGGCCAAGTCACTTGTCTCCCATTCGAGACCCCTTGCTCCAATAGAGATCAGTACGTGTTCTGGGATGCTTTTCATCCTACAGCCAAGGTGAATATCATCATGGGAAGGAGGGCGTTCGATGGGGATCTCAGCGTAGCCTATCCCATGAACATTCAGCAGCTCGCGAACCTCGAGGTGTATTGAGGTGTGGGCTTTTGAGTGTGTTGATCTCTTGTGTGTGAATCTGTCGAGACCCTGATTTGCTTCGTCGAATTTGAGTATTCGATCTAGTGTTCGATGTTTTCAACTTGGTGCTTGATATTTTTGACATGATTTCCGACTATTAACTTTCAGTATAAGATCCTATTCTTATTGCATATTTTGCTTAGAATGTATAGCTTCATCAATCGTTAGCTAAATAATCTGTTACATCAATTATCAATTCAGAACATGCCTATATAAACTAATTCTTCATTGAACCAAAGCATCTACAATAGCAACTCATAGTAGCCGATCCAACTGCTGTTACAACATCTACAATAGACCTGAGAAGAAATCGAGTCGTGAGTTACATCTTCATGGACTTATAGGCGGACAAAATGGCCTACCGGTTCGAGACTTGTGACTCGGAATGGTGAAATGCCTCAACCTCCCTTCCTGTTCCCTCATGTACCCTTCACACAAGAACTTTTTCGAGAACTTATCCTCTACAACTCTATCCACGTCGTGCACGAACACATATGTCTCACCATCTGCTCGATGCCTCGCCATTAGTCCGGCTGTGTAGATGGCGCTCATCCTTCCTGGAGCTTCGTCGTGGTATCCTGTGGGCGCATCGACCATGATCAAGTCCCACTCTTCCTCGTACACTTCCTTCGGTAAGCTCTTCAGTGCCAGGTTGCACTTGGACGACCTGATGATACAATGATGGCAAATCATCAAATGGTACATATACGAACATATTGCCGTGACGAAATACACAGAACTACAAAGAAAATGTATGAAACTTTAACAATTTGATTGAAAACAAGGAAGAACAAGATAATGCTGCAGTGATTGCTTCAAACATAAAGTTCTGTTGTAGGCCGTCTAAGAGCAACGAAGTCAAGGTAGGGCAGAAGACAGCATATGTATTAAGGGCTATGTATTATAGCTACCAATATGCAGTCCGAGGATTAGTTTTTCTAAGCAAGACGTTGCAGCGTTGAAGATAGATGCTACCACATTTGAATAACAGAAGAAGAGATGAAGCAATATAATCACGCCGGTATAGCGCCCCATCTTAGTGTTGCAGTGTCCATGGAAAATAAACCAGAACTCAAATCAGGTCGTTTAGCTGGATCAGGACATCGCCGTAGCCCAGAACTACAGGAATTATCATTAGACATAACCAATTCGTGCGAGCCTTTAACTACAAAATCTTCATGTTGTGGCACCGTCCATTCGATCTAGTGTTTTCCTACAACGTCACTTGCTTTGTGACAGCTTAGTTAACTCAACCATTCGTAAGTTACTACTACAGCTTCGCAAAATGCAGGACAACATAATTCCAATAAGTGGTAACTGTATCTGCATCCATCGTTTAATTATTACTACTGTATTTGTGACTAAATTGCATAGCTGGTTGTTCTCATACATCAGACACACAACTTATACCAAATCAAATACAAATTCTAGCCTCTGATTCCATCATGAAGAGCATTGAAACTAGAAACAGGCATCTTGTATGCCTGCCATTTAACGAATTGGATATAACCAAAGCTAATAACAGACTATTGTTAGGGAAAATGGGAATGTGATGAACATGTGTGTTAGAATTTAAAAACAGTCGATAAGATTAAGGGGTAAGATCAAAACAGAGTTTGAAATAGGAGACACTGGAAGATTGAAAGTCTCATCGTGATCCCTCCAAGTGTTTATCTTCTTTTTTTTTTTTTTTTTTTTTTTTTTTTTTTTTTTTTTTTTTTTTTTTATTTTTTTTTTTTTTTTTTTTTTTTTTTTTTTTTTTTTTTTTTTGCTCTCAATGGTTGATTCCTATATGTTTCAACCCATATATATCTACTTGGGGACACCATTTGCAATACCTCGAAAATATAACAGTATTTATGAAATTAATTTTTTAAGTCAAAATCTATAACTGTGTATATAATTAGTTAAGATTTAGAGTTCCAATGTCCGGTTTAATTAGTCTTTAAATACACTTATTTCAGTATATTTTAAAGAATTCGAACTAACTTTATGTTATTCTTAAATATTTAGTAAGATAAGATGCGATCCACAACTACTTATGCAATGTTTTTTTTATCATTTCCATTTCTCATCCATCCTCTAATACCCTTATAAAAAAAAAATCCTCTAATATTATTTATGAAAATATCAATATAATTATATTCCAAAGATAAGTTTTCAATATATCTCTAATTAGATAGTTAATTTATTTTTATTTCATTTTTATCTTATTGTTTTTAATTTATTATTTTTTATAAATTATATCGAGAAGCAACGATCTAGATATTGCAAACTCAGATATCTAGGATGTGTTGTTTTAGCCCTAAGTATTATTCACCTAGAATCCTTAAAATTAACTTCAAGTGACATTAACTCAAATACATACTATCCAGAAAATGAAAGTTTTCAAACAATTTAAACAAAAGTTAGCTTTTAATATCACTTGTTGTCCCCAACCCACCCATCTAGTTCTAACCATTCCAACTCATGATAAGAAATCAAAAACAGATCAACAACAACTCAGATATTGTTATCGTAAGCAAGATGTTTGCAGGACGAAATGCACTGATCTTACAGAACTGTTTTCTCAAAAAAAGCAGAGACAAACCCCAAAAACCCTTACCTGGGATCAACCACCTCTTCACACTCCCTCCCCTCCGTCGCCACCCTCAGCAACCCCTCGGCGTCCCTCACCTTCGTCTCGTACCTCACCCAATACACCTCCAGCTCCGGCCACTTACCTTTAATCTCGCTAATCCAACTCCTATCCTCCTCCACGAACACCGTCCTGCCATTATAATTCAGCCCCGCCCACATCAAACTATCGTGTCCTAGCCCGAACACCAAGAACTTACACGGCGAGCGTGAGCTCAGGACCCTTAATGTAACGGATATCTCAGAATGTGTTTGTTGGGGTGTCGTGTTTGTAGTCACGTAGTGGACTAAGGCTCTGGCGAGTGAGATGGGAGCTTTAGTACAAGATGATGATACCGATTTATCAGTTCTACCAAAAGTCCGATCTGAAACTGGTTTCTGGACAGATACTGATGTTTGTTCGCAGGCGCATTGGAGATTATCGGAGTATTGTTGTTGGTTTGTTGGGTCGTTTTTGATCCAGAGGAGCGAGACGAAGAGGAGGAGGAGGAGGAGGGAAGTGAGGAGGATGTGAGTTGGGTTTTGGAGCGAGAAATGGAGTTTTGTGACGTTCTTCATTGGTGAGTTATCAATGGAGATGATGAAGAGGGATGCTTTTAAGGTGAAACAGAGGAGTGTGTGTGTGTTTTGGGAAAGGGCGGGGATCAATTGTGCGAGGCACGTTTCCTTGGTTTTGGGCTTTTTGTTTGAATGAGAATCCCAGGAAGATTACTCTTGACACGTTTCTTGAATCTACCTAATGCCTTCAGTATGGGATAATTGAGGGTAAGTCCTGCGTAGTGCGTGACAAAGCGACTGTCGTTAGCGTTATTGTTCTGCCTGAGAGTTTATTTGATATAACTGTTGTAACGTGCGAAAAGTGAATGTCGGTAACATGATTAGTTGTGATCACTGTTAGAAACATTCATTACATTGATAAGAATATTTAAACAGTAATTTAAAAGATTCGTGATCTAGTTTTTTTCAATCAAATGATTTCCTTCTAATATTATTCCACAAAATTTCATTGGAGATCTTCCTAATTTTGGTTCCACTTTCTATATTTTCAGCAAGAGACCTTTCAATCGAAGCTTTTCTTTGTTCATTTTACTTTCACAAATAAGAAAAGGAAAGCACAACAACTGAAGCATAATCTAATAACCCCTTTATATATGTAGTACACTATGATCATATTTCGTCAAGTTAAGTAATCAGCATTGAAAGCGATCATATAATCCAATGCTTAGATTAGAAGTTATACATAGCCTAACGCTCATATGTCTGAAGCAGTTGTCGATCCAATCATCGCGACAAGCAAATCATCAGATCGTTTGGTGCAAAAGTTGGTAAATTATCAAACGAGAAAGGATTGTCTTGTAGTACTGCGATCTATGCATTTGCTATTGTTGGTGAGGAATATCATTGATAGGGTCACTTTGGGTTAATTATATGTGCAGATTTGCTAGTTTTAATGCCTTTTTATGAATGTGCCCATGTGAATCTAACTACTACTGTTCAGCTTTTTTCTTATGTGTATCATTGCACAAGGGCCATGGCAGTGATAGTGTGGCCTCTGTACAAATTACCTTATAGTTTGTAACATTGGTTACAATGGAATGAGTTCGAACCAAGGTCAAATTTACGTAGTGTCGAAGAAATCGATAACGAACATTCGAACTGATCATAGAAAAATGTATTCCCTCCGTCCTAAATCTCCTGATTGCTACACTTAACTGTTCCGAAGAGACTACAATACTTCGATGTTGTAGTATATTCCGTTGCTATTACTTCTAACACTACAAGAAAACAGCTTTATGACGACCCCTATAGCGACGATCAAGAAAAACCGTCATCATAGATATATTATGGTTAACGATTTTTAGACAACTGTAGAGATAGGTAGAGTTCTGTTTATGACGATGGTCGTCAACTGTCAATGGTCGTCAACGTGTCCATCACCTTGACCATATCTCTCTGGCATCCAAAATCGAGGCTTGGCGCTAACCTAACGGCGACGGTCATGACCATCGGAATAGATAAGGTGCAAAATTACTAAATAATAATAGCATGAAATATTACAACAATAATTTCTTCGATCAGTGATAAGAAGTGTAAGTTATTACATGAAGCTCTCCTGTTCGAATCAAATCATTACGTTCGGTATAAAATGGTGGGAGTATTATGTAGCTTAACATTCCTTTTCACACAAACATTTTATATGAAATTGATGTCATATTTATTTTGATGTTTTGTTGAGGAAACAATTCTATCAAATATACGAAGTGATATGAAATGGTTAACTACATATCATCATAGACAAGAGGAAAAATAGCATATTATCCTATGAACTTTCGATCTTTTATAAATAATCCTTTTAATTTTTAAAATAGATACATATCTGTTAGAAGAATCATATATGAAAAATCAAATTTTTTTCAAAATTTAAAAAATTAAATAATTATTTTTATAAATCAAGAACAACATAAAACCAAATAATAATTAGAAAGATTAAATATTATTTTTTTCACAAAATATACATAGGTTTACATGTAAATCAATGATAAACGAAATCAGATACTCTCCATTTTCATCCAACACCTGAAAAATCTCCCATGGCAGCACGAACTCCTCCTACATTTCTTCAATCAAGACCGATTCTTTCTCTTCCTCCAATTCAACCACCGTTCCGCCGCACTCCACGGTTAAACTTCCACCTCGAGTTTTTTCTCTCTCTACAACAATCCATGGCCAGGTCAGAGAACAAACACCTCAACAATTTCAATCACCCAACTCAATATCTTATTCTCAATCCCCAGCTTCTATTATTATTCTTTGCTTCTCCATTCATTGATAAAAAGAAAAGGGTATTTTTTGTTTTTGGGTTTTTTGTTTTTTTGGGGGGGATTGGATTTGGGGGTGTTTGCCCTTTGGACCGGAGACTCCTGCATTGATTGAATCAAGAGATTTCACGATCTGGGTATTCGTTTTTGTGGGATTTCTGGTCCGGGTTTTCAATTTTTTCCATGGATTTCTAATTTTGTGATCATCAATTTCAAATCATTTTAATCTAAAGTTCATGTTTTTTTTTGATGGGGCTTTCCTTTTCTGGGTATAGTTTGAAGATTCTGTACACGATCTGACTTTCCCTGGATAGTGTGATCATAATTTTGTTTATTGCCATTTGTGGGAATCTTTGAGGGGGGAAAAGTCTTTATGTTGTTGATTAATGCTGAGGATTGGAGGGATTGGAAAACATTGTTGTAAGATTAAAGAGTGTGAATATTGCTGTTGGAGAAAGAGATTTGGAGAGTTGGATTGGGTTATAGGGTAAGGTTATGGGCTGCATTTGCTCGAAAGGATCTTCGTCGTCGACAAATCAGTATGGTAATGATAGCCAAAAGGAGTTCAAGAAGCAATCATCTCAATTGGTTGCTCCACCAAAAAGAGAGGATGTTGTGTTGGATTTGATCGTCGATGGGTCGAGTCACTATGTTGCCTCGAAGCCTGGATCACGAGCCAATTCGGGGTCCCTTGTACGTGTTGTTTCACAGGCGCATTCGGGTTCTGTTACAAGCTCTAGTCGTAATACGTCTAGGGTTCCGTCACATGTGAACTCGGGGTCTTTGAGTAGGACATTGGATGAGGGGAATCCTAAGACTATAATTGTGGAGAGACCGGTGAAGGGGCATAATCATCAGAGACGTGCGACTGTTGATTTGGCGCCTGATGAGGGTCAGAAGCCAATGACGAGGATAATCAGCATTCCTCGTGCTGCCCATGGGGAGCAGATTATTGCTGGATGGCCGTCTTGGTTGACTTCTGTTGCCGGAGAAGCGATCCAAGGGTGGGTGCCTCGAAGGATTGACTCGTTTGAGAAGTTAGACAAAGTTAGTTCTCCATTCACTATGCTTTATTTCTTTCATTGCGATTGTAGTTACTATTGTAGCTATTAGTGATGCTTTGGTGATTTACGATTGCATTTGTTATTTAGGGATGCTTGTGTTCAATGCATTTGCAATTTTGCTTGTGTTCAATGCATATGCAATTTTGCTTGTTACAAGCATTTGAATATTAGACTGTACATACTAGCGATAGGAAAATTTGGCCATAAAGTTAACTACCTTAGTCTATATACATGTAGAACTATATTCGGGTTCATTCCACCTGGGTTTTATATTTGTATTACAGAGACGATTTTATTGATAAATGTAGGAGCATTTCTGTCTGTTTATTAGATAGCTCTTGCTCCTCCTGAATCTCTACTTGATGCATCCACATGTTAACTGCACAATTTTATTGATATTTTGTTTAACGACCATTTGTAAAACATTAAAGGGAAGATCATGAGTAATATGATGCCTTGTATGTTTGGCTATCCGTGTGTAATTTACATGTAATTCTGCAAGATCCCTTGCTTATTCTTGTCATCTCTTGTACAGATTGGACAGGGAACTTACAGCAGTGTATATAAGGCTCTTGATCTTGAAACCGGCAAAATTGTTGCAATGAAGAAAGTCCGATTCCTTAACATGGATCCAGAAAGTGTTCGCTTCATGGCGAGAGAGATTCTTATTCTTCGAAAACTTGACCATCCTAATGTTATCAAGCTTGAAGGTTTAGTCACTTCAAGAATGTCGGGTAGCTTGTACCTTGTATTTGAATACATGGAGCATGACCTAGCTGGACTTGCAGCGATTCCTGGTATTAAGTTCACCGAACCACAGGTTACTAACCAAGCTCGTCTATTGCTACTTTATGGTATTCACAATTTGTTGCCTTTATTAAAATTATGTTATTGAGAGAAAACGACATCACATATCTCTTTTCAGAATATGTTGAGGTGTTTACAATTACAGTGCCGGTTTACTATGAATGCTATGTTGTTGCAGATTAAGTGCTACATGAAGCAACTGCTTTGTGGACTTGGACATTGTCACAGTCGAGGGATCTTACATCGCGATATCAAAGGTGCTAATCTCCTGATAAATAACGATGGAGTGCTAAAGATAGGAGACTTTGGTCTAGCTACTCTCTTCAGGCCTGGACAGAAGCAACCATTAACCAGTCGTGTCGTAACCCTATGGTACAGGGCACCTGAATTATTGCTAGGTTCCACAAACTATGGTATCGCTGTAGATATGTGGAGTGTTGGTTGCATACTTGCTGAGCTATTTGCTGGGAAGCCGATAATGCCAGGAAGAACTGAGGTCTGTCTCGGCAGCCTATTGCAATTTACCTTTGTCGTTTACACGATGTCTCTGTAAATTACTATTTACATTCGATGGTTGGAAACATTTGTAGGTGGAACAAATGCATAAAATATTTAAACTCTGTGGTTCGCCTTCTGAGGATTACTGGAAAAAATCAAAGCTGTCTGATGCAACTAGTTTTAAGCGTCAACAACCCTACAAGCGTCGTGTTATTGAGACATTCAGGGACTTTCCTCCTGCTGCTTTGTCTTTGGTTGATGTCCTCCTTTCCATTGAGCCAGAAAACAGGGGAAATGCTTCAGATGCGTTGGCTAGTGAGGTAACTTGCTTTGTTTCGTTTCCTCAGCACCTAGAGGAACTCTAGAACTGTAGAATCTATAGCATTGATCGAATGAGCATTGAAAAAGTGTCCATTACCATGATAGGGGAATTATTAGCACAACACCGAGGGTGCTCCTAATACTCCCCACAATGATAACCTTTGCTTCTCGTAGTCCAGAATCAGTTGCTACTTCTGTTACACTGAATGCTTCGTTTTCATGTTCTAGTTTTTTGTAGCACATCCTCTTCCTTGTGATCCATCAAGTTTACCGAAATATCCTCCTTCAAAGGAACTCGATGTGAAAATTCGGGATGAAGAGGCAAGAAGGTGTGTGTTTCCCAGCAGAATCCTAATTTTTTTCATATGGACAGATCATTGTCATATCTACCTAAATCATCATTGCAAAGAGTATCTTTGACTTGAACTACTTGATATCTTGAATTCAGGCAAAAGGCGGAAGCTGTTAAAGGCAGAGGGACAGAATCTGTGAGGAGAGGCCCAAGAGAATCCAAGCAGGTCCGTACCCCAGAATTCGATGCTGATGGAGATGTTTCTCTGAAGGTACTTTCCCTCCTGCCATGAAGCCAAACTGTCTTATCTGTGTGTTTTAGCCTCTAATCTGACTTTCTATGCAATAAAAAGCAGGAAAAAGCCAGCTCCAAGACGTCGGGCGTTAGTTACAACCATCAGCCGCATACGGCACTAACAGTCGATGCACGTAAAGGCATGTCTCATTGTAGTTCAATGGTTCATCCGAGTGCAACCGTATCTTCTCGGACTAGAAAGGCGAAAGAGGATACAAGCTGTGGGCCCTCTGGACTCACACGTAGCTCCTCAAAGAGCGTGGCCGACCTGAGTGTTCCAACTAGGAGGGACGATTGGATTTCCGGCAAAGAATCTTCTCAGGTAAGAATTACCCCTCCCGCGCTCCCAATCTTTGATTTTGTGATCCAACTCTGAGGATTATTAGTAGCACGGGAAAAGTAACTCCTGATTATTGTAAAGTTTGGACGCCATTCTCTTACAACACTATTAATATCAATTCTGTAATGTTCTTTTCTTTGTGATCCTCTTGTTGTTTTAAGGGCTACGTACAGAAGAAGATTCATTACTCCGGACCCTTGGTGCCGCCTGGTGGAAACATGGAGGAAATGCTGAAAGAGCACGAGAGGCAAATCCAGCTAGCTGTACGAAAATCAAAGGCAAGGAACAAATGGGAGATCGACGATCAGGTGCATGCTGAATCCGTGCACTACCATGGAAGAAACGTATGGTAATCTCCAGCAATTACCCTAAGCAACAGCGGCACAGCCACGCAGGTGACTTATTTTCTGAAGCGCAGAGATCTGATGACGCTAACTGTGGCAGCAAGAGACAAAGTATAACCAGGCCGAAGAAACTTCTTGGCGACTCATAACTGTGTAGGAGATCCGTTTGTACAGCATATTCATAATGCCTTGAGTGTGCCGGTATCTAGTGGCATGTATTTTATACTGTAAGAGGAGGATAAGGATAACCTTGAGCACTGAGCAGAGTCAAGTATTCAACAGAGCATGCATTTAACCGGGCACCTAATTATTGTATATGTAAGCCGCCATCAACTGCTTATAGCCTGCATAACCTGCTCGCGCTAGAGTACCAAGCAGTAGAGATCTAAGGACGAAACAATCAATGCAACAGAACAAGCACTGATGAATGTTTCCAATCAAAATTGATTGTTCTTGCATCTTCTACCATGCCATAGAACAGAGCACAGCTCTTCAAAACATGGAAAAAGTTGTATCATGGACACAATATTATCGAAAACAGGCCACTAGACTCGTGTGTATGCCTCTACATTCAGATCTGTTACAGGAGACAGTAAGTCTCCATATTGTGAGATAAACGCGCGCCGACCATATATTCTACCAGGAAGTTTTGCACTTTACAAAATAAACAAATATGAAATGCTGCTATAACCCGTGAATTGCGAAGGCAGCTTCATTGGAAACTTTAGTTCTTTTCTACGCAAAATGCATATGATCAGAATTTCCTCACTGTGTAGAAGGCTCTTCTATAACTGCAGACAGACCCTCTGACTGAGGAACTTCAGTCGCGGTGCTTTCAGAGGATTTTTCACTATCAAATATGCCTGCGGCAACTTCAGTTGTCGTGCTTTGAGAAGGTTTGCCAGCATCGGTTAGGCCTGCAGCTGTAAACTTGTTAATGTAGTAGCTGAGTGAAGGGCCAGAGTACTCTGTTGTCTGTACTGGCAGGGGAGCTTTCGCCAGCTGGAGGAGGACCGAAGAAGCTGCAGCTAATGAGATGATAGCAATGCCGGCTGTGATTGCTGCAGTGTTCTCCGAACCTTCTGAAGAAGTGCCAGAATTTCCTGAGCTGATTGCACTTTCGGCAACATAAACAGCTGGCTGCAAAATAATCCAAGGATGTCAAATGCAAAATCTTGATCAGACACGGCTAGTGAGCAGCATTGTAAACATCATTAGGAAAGCACGCCCAACGAAAACCAAATTATCAGGCGGTATAACAAGAAATTGAGCTGGTTTATCCCTGTACTGTGGCAAGTAATACAGGAAATAGAAGCATAAAAACCACAAACCTCAACAGAGTATATATTTGTTTGTCCAGCAGTGTCCTTCTCCACATAGCCTGTCCATCCTCTAGTTCGAGGTGGGAAAGTCCCGACCACGTTAGTCTTTTCTCTAGCAACCCAATCCATGCTAATTGCCCCAACCTGTAACAGCATGTGACCATAAATAAGAAAAATCTATGAAAACGTGCCACCTTTGGCGGATAATAAGGATGGCGACCATGCCAATAAGACATGGATTTTACGTATCCACATGGCAAAGCTCACATAAATCTATGTAATCTGAGAAAAGACATGGCGTTAATCGGGAAACTTGAAACAGAACTGTAAATGTATAGTAATCTACAGAAAACACAGCGTTAACTGAGAAATTGAGAACAGAAATGCAAATATATGATGCATCAGAGATGGCTTATTAATCTCGAAATGGAGAAAAGATTGCAGGCAGCAAGAAAATGAAATATCGTCCAAGAGCTCAATGTTTCTTTTTCTAAAGAGTGACTTATGCTGCACAAGAAAATCTGTTCCTTATTTTTGTAGATTTTTCCCTTGTCGTGGAAATAGTTATTACAAAATTGAATTCTTCTTTCACCGCTCATGAGTTATTTTAACAAACATGTAACAACATCATCAGATGGATGGGGGTAGCTCAGAAGAGCGTTGATAGCAAGTATGAGGGAAGAAACAAGAGACCTCTTTTTCAGGAGCGCATTCTGCGTCGTTGCAATCGGACTCATCCAAAGATGACGCATGGAGCCTGAAGCTGGCAGGAAACTTCAGGATCTTTGTTGGCAGGCGTCGGGAACAAAACGGAAATGCAGGAGTATTTGCTGCTGATAGCATATGTGCCATGGATGCCATTCCTGTATCAATCAGTTAGACATTTAGGGCACACTACTATATCAAGTTGTTCATCTAAGTATAATTAGTTATTGGAGAAAATATAACACGATAGTGTTCTGCAGGATTATCTCACTGTCATTAAAGCGGGCACATAGACATATAAACTAGCTTCATATTTGCGGAGGGTCTGGATTGTTGTCCTTCTGAAAAGTAAATAGTTAGATCGACATTGTTTATTAGTAACTCTTCTCCAATAATCATTTAGGAACTTAAAACGCATCCTGTGTACATCTTCCTCTCCAGATCACCCAGAGCAAGTTCAACCATGAGTTATATATATGGTGTTATATCTATAACTCGGTACCAAAATGCAAAAACCATCAGTCAAGAGTGATGTTAAAACAAAATTGAGCTAAATTTGGTTATATATTTGGAACCAAAGATAGCTCTAGCTATTTTCATCACATCATCAATTATGACTATTTCTTAAGTTTTTTTCACTTTCAAAAAAATATGAAGGCTATAAATTCACTTAACTAATAAAGAAATACATTAAAATATGTTTGGAAAAAATAGTAGAATAAAAGGATGAAAAATTCAATGACAAAAAGGTTCGAAATAATTTTGAAAAGTTTATGATGCTACGAAATTTCAAAAAAGAAAGTTTATAGAAAATAACATAGACACCTAAATTGTATTTAGATTAACAAAAGAAGAAGAAGAAGAAGAAAGACAAGATCGGGAGAAAATTTGCTGGAACCATTTATGTATAAAATAGAACTAAACTTGAAATGATAATTTTATAATTATGCTAAAAGCACTTTTTAGTGTGCCAAATTATAACAATAGCCACCTGTTTTAACACCAAGGTTGGATTTGCTCTTAAAAATTTTCATATGAAAAGCGCATTACTATTTTGTTTCAGCGAGACAAAATTTTCTAAAAACTGAAGACAGATGTAGCATCTTGTGAAATTAAATTGGAATTATGCTGTGATAATCATGCATAATAGTCCTCAGATATAATCTTGAGAAACTGTGAATTAATCTTCCAATGTATAAGACTAAGCACATAGTACGGTTGTACAGCATGTTATTTTGAGCATGATTGGAATTCTCTGCTACGACTTCTTAAATCTTTTTTGTCCCCCAAGTTTGTCCATCGTTTCCTTAATCATAGTTACAAGTTTTCGTTTTCATTATCTCTCGACCTATCCATATATCAGATCCTAGGTTACTCGCTCATTGCCAATTGATTTCGGGCTGAAGCTCAGAGGTCTAATAGTAGAGAAAAAATGAGGTGAGGGAAGAGGGAGTTACCTGGCAGCGGCAGAGGAATGGCTTGTGGCCGGTGCGGATGGGAATATCGTGAGGTGGGTTTGGAGAAGGTTGACGATGGAGAGAGAGAGAGAGATGTGGCCTGTGGAGAGTAGAAGGATTGAACCACACTGGTGGACTGGAGAGCGGATAAGAGAAGGCATCCAACGAAAAAAAAAAAAAAAACACAAATCGAACTGTAACCATATAACCTTATGGGAAGATAAATATATATTCTTTTTGTTTTAAATTAATTAAAATATTGAATCTAATATTGAATCTGTTTGAATTTTGATGAAGAATAAATATTTTTTTTGATAAAAGTGAGATTTATTATATCAATGAGAGCAATTAATGGGTGTAGTGTAACAGATGAGATTGATTTGTTATATTTTATATTAAAAAATTATTAAAAATGAAAGCGTTTTATTTATTTTGAAACTGACAAAAAAAACATTTCAACTAATTTGGGATGGAGGGAGTACTTATTTTATCCCAGTTAAATTATGACATATTATTAAATATGGATATCTTATATAAATTATATATTTTTTAAATTGGTTTGATTTGAGTGTATAAATATTCAAATTATCTTTATTTTATATCACATCATCTTCTTCATTATTACCATTTCTCTCCTTTCTCACTCATAATTTTTCTCACTTTTCCCTACTACGCAATTTTGTCCATTATATCAAAGTCAATGGTTTCATTAATAATTGTGTCAAGTCAACTTTTCGTAAATTATCTGAAATGGAGAGAGTATTCTTTTAATTCTATAAAGATTACGATAATATACAGTAATTGTATTATTCAATATATATTTTTATGCATTATTTTTTGATATCGAATGATATATTTTAGAATTTTTTTGGCCCAGAATTATAGTATTTAAGTTATATTTGATATTTATGATAAATTTGAAGAAAATATTATTCGATCGTTTCGCAAATGATTCATAACACAAAAACCTTTTTTTGCTTATGTGACCAAATGATACGATGTTTATGGGATGAAGTGGAATTTTTTTGGTGGGGTGAAAATTTATTGCTAATAATATATAAGTTTTGTATTTATGATTTTTTTTAATTTTTGAATATTTTAATATGATTTAATCTTCATGTTTCATTATTTTTTAGCAACACATAGAACACTTACATCAAAAACTCTATTTTTTCCTCTTTTTTTTTCATTTTTTGTTATATATAATGATAAATTGATTTATAAGGATAGAGAATACTATAATAATATGATAATTTTATTCAATTTCTTAATCTCACGTTATATCTTTTAATCTCTACGTTGTAGAATAATTGCAACATTTTGATTTGAGGGTTTGTCGAGGTAAACTTTGACTTGTTTCTTTATATATCATTTTTTACAAAGTTATCGTGAAACATTAATAATAGTTTAAGTTACGTACTTTATTTTTGAACGTAACGTAATTTTCTTAAATCATTAAAACGAATAACGAATCTTTTTAAAATACATATTGAATGATATAAAAAACGATTTATATATTTATTTTGAGGGAAAAAAATCTTATAACATAAATTCTAACATATTTTTTAATTTTAGTTTTTATCATTTCATCATTATAATCATTTCAACTTGACTGAATCTCAATTTTAAAATATCTAATACAAGTATTCTAAAGTTAGTATAATATTCCATTTTACGAACACAAACGGAAGGAGGAGAGTAGTGGCCTTCACCTCACCCCTTCACTCTCCTCATCCACCATCAATGGCGACCACCACCGTATCCTTCACCTCGCCACCCACTCTCAAATCCTCCCATCACCGTCGACCACAGCCGCTCTCTTTACCACCCCCAATCCTCTCCCCTTTCCCCTCCCCCACTGGCCCCCGCATCACCTGCAAAGCCACCGGCCCATCATCCTCATCGGCATCGGCGGCGGCGTCGGCGGAGGCGAAAGTGGTGGAGGAGTCGGGTTGGGTGCCGGTGGTGCCGCTGGCGGCGTTGCCGAAGGGAGAGAGGAGGGTGATCCTCCAGGACGGAGAGACCATCCTGTTGCTCTGGTACAAGGGCGACGTCTTCGCCGTCGAGAATCGGAGTCCCGCCGAGGGTGCCTACACCGAAGGACTCCTCAACGCCAAGCTCACTCAGGTTGAATGCGGGAATTTGGGTTGTGTTGTGTTGTTTAGGATTGTTTTTGGTTGTCTGTTTTTGTTTCATTGACTGCTCGAACCTTTTGTTAATGGTTTTCTCTTCCAAGCATAATTCTCTACGTTTTTCCTTATGGTATTTGGAAAACATTGGTAGGCATTGATATAGCATAATGGTTGTTTCATTATGTCATGGTAATACCGTAATAGCCCTCACTGTGTAATGCAAGCAGTGCTGCTCACAGCACCTCGCCCATCCCCCAAAATACAAGGCGGAAGGAACCTCATCTACTGACCATCTTTTTCCTTCCCCTGAAAATGCCCGGCATATGACTCTGATTGTGGATAGTTGGTCTATTGGTCTACTTATGCTTTTTACATTGCTCTTGTTGAAGTTCATCTCTAGTTATGTATCTCTAAGCTGATGTTTTATGTATATCTTTATCCATTTTACAGGATGGCTGCATAGTGTGCCCTTCAACTGACAGTACATTTGACCTTCGGACAGGAGCGATAAAGGAATGGTATCCGAAGAATCCTGTTCTCAGAGCGCTGACTCCTGCCACGAGGCCAATGTTCGTCTACCCTGTAAAAACTGATGGTGAAAATATTTTTATCAATATGGGCACCACAGCAAAATCCAACGTTTCTGCCGAGATTGTATTTAGCGGGAAGGCTCAACCTGGTGTAACTGCTACCGATGTAAATGTGGACGAGGTACACTCCCAAAAGATCTCTTCAGGACTTCAAATCTTTAAAAACTTCAAGAATCCTTATAACTTGTTATTGCCTGTTCTGCTAAAAGTTTTTTTTTTTTTCCCTTCTCTTTATCAGCTTTTCCATTCCCCTCTTGAATCAAGTATTGTGCGAGTATCTAAAATAACAATGTCCTTCTAGTGAGCATCGTTGCTTTTGTTGTCAGGTGAGAATGGTTATCGATGAGAGTCAGGAAGGATTTGGTTTCACAAGGAAAAATGAATTAATCAACGGAAAGGCTGCTGCGGTTGGCTTCCTATTGTTGTTAGATATCGAGCTCCTGACCGGTAAGGGTCTCCTGAGCGGAACAGGGTTCTTGGATTTCATTTATTCCGTTTCGAATGCTCTGAAGTAGATTCCTGTTCTGCTTAAGAAACTCTATTCTTGTCGATCAAATACTTCTTCTAAATGTACACTCCTCCCTCCTAATGCAACCAGTTTGCTTGCTCTTTGTTGATTCAAGCAGATTAGGTTTGAGTTCTTATACATATGTTGATTGTATATCCAACACTTGCAAGTTTGTTGTTCACAGTTGATTCGTTCATCAAATCTGAAAGTGTACGAATTTTTTCGTGCAGGATTCTGTACACTGAATCATTATTCCCTTCACCTTTGGATGTTTAACTGAATTATTTGTTGAAAAAGTTCCTCGAGTTGAGCCACAAAGTGGTGATATCATGGAACACTAACCCTACACTTTATTTCTGCTACACCTTGCATTTTCATATGTTGTACAACCAATTGTTTGCATCCTGCATCGAACATAGCTTTTTGCCATCTGCCATTTGCCATAAGCACCCATTAACGTTTATTCATACATCATCAGATATTCAGATCAGGCCCCTTGGTGGTTTTTTCAAGTTGTTATGGTTTTTTCAACTAAGATGCAGCTATAACGGTATTAAAGGAAGGAAATTGAGAGTGTATTGGTGTTGATTTTTCTTCCATGGATGATGGTGTTCCAGGGTTGATCGGTTCAGTACATGAAAGCTTACCTCCTTTTGCTCCCTTTTTGTGTTCAATTTGTTGAAATCTGTGAAGAAGATCGAGGGGATGCTGAATGGAAGAGATCCCGGAGTTGAGGATGATGTGCTGGGCATGCACCTTTTGTTTTGATCTTGATTAATGCAGGTTCTTTGTTGATGTATTTGCTGGAGAAAGAACAGATGATGTCGTCCAAGGCATCACTTGCCGAAGGATCTGCAGCTCTCGATCACCAAGTTCTGTGGCGATGAGTTGTTTAGTTCTTTGTTTTCTTTGTCAGAGTTTGCATTGCTGTAGGGAAGTTAAGGGATCAATTTTGGTTATCAGCTAGGTCGGGTTGGCAATTGAAAGCTTGGAACAAGTTGGTTTATTTACTGTATATGTTTGAAGGTAAGTTACAATCTTTGACCTTCCTGCCTTTGAGGTATATTATCCATTGCAGTGTTTTTTCGTATTATCCTGGACGGTAGAACGGAAACTGTTGTTGGCAGTGTTTTTCCCATTTTATTTTTTTTTTTTAAATTTTAATCTTTTATTTCAAATTTTAAACTTGTGATGAAAATTGCTTCGACAACAGTTTACTTCATGTTGCCGGCAGCAGGGAACACTTTACCGTCTTATCAAATCAACCTCTCCGTGTATGGGTTTAACGAGATGTTGGTCTAAGTTCGCACTTTGGTATATAGCTTGTGATTTTAGCGGATTTCTTGCCAGAGGTGGGCGAGCGTTCACCGTTTTTTTCGTTTGTTTTGGTGTCAGTTGATTTCATTCTTAGTGAGATACGAGTCTCCAGTTGTGGAGTCTCTGTTTCATGTCTGGCATTGTTGTGGCTTGCGCCTCCTTGGTGATGCTAAGGCAGCTTCTTGGCGGTGCCTGGTACCGTCGAACATGCCGACAATCGATCATCAGTATCAGATGATGTAGAGAATCAATTGTCACTCCTCCAAGTCCTTGGCGTTATTGTGACTGTCGACCATACATAAAAAACAGTCGTCTAGATGTTCACCATTATTTTGAAGCGCACAAGGGTACATCTTTTGCTTTGCATCTCAACAACTTTTATTGTGCATGAGTAGCCCTATTAACATGTTAAGACTACGAACAAAGTACAATGATACCTTCAATGAAACAATCAAATGATAAACTGCATGGCCCAAACATTTGCAGGTGATATACAGTCTACTTCAACAATCCCTAACGCGAATTATAGATAGAACGGATACTGATATTTGAATGCGAGTGGAAGATCATCATCAACAATGAGGCATATCCGGAGGAGGTAGTAACATCTTCGAGTCAATTGTTTTACCATTCTGTGTTATGAACGCCATGTCCATACCCCATGACATATGCCGGTCTACGTGACAGTGCATAAACCACACTCCTGCAAAA